>SNQJ01S0068075.1:8367-24474 GCA_010110895.2 Picea sitchensis | reverse complement strand
TTGCTTCCAGAATATTCTATTCTAGTCAAAGGTTTATCCATGGAGGTTAATACCTCTCGCAACTACCAAAACATCAACAATGTGGTCTCTCGACACTCCATATCTGCAACCTGAGGGCCTCGAGGCATGATCTCCTTAGTTATCCCACAAAATGGGGATAACGCATATCACTATCACACTTACTCTTGAAGGGTTCTTTTCTTTCATTGCTTCCTCCAGGACATTTTCCTTTACTTGGGTCTTTTCTTTCACTACTTTGGTTGGCACACCTAATAGGGTCAGATGAAGGTCCTCCCATATTCAAACTTGCCAACTTACATAAAGTCCCGAGCTAGTGTGAAATTTGAAGGGGATATTGATGTGAATTGTTCATGTGGCTTATATCTGAAGTAACAACTTACTTTGCATGATTTAAGGACTAATATATTTGATGAACATTGGCTTTACTTCATTTTATATTTTGTTTTGATCTGGATGCCCCTAACATGGTTCTTTTAAAGACGCCCCGAGTTTTCACCCAGGACGTAGGGCTTCTATTGCATGATATGGATGTAGAGCAGTGAGTCACATGATGACTTGACACATTCAGACAATGGATCTAACATATTTAGGACCTTGGACAATGGATAGATGGGCTTGATTTTGACAGATTTAATCATGATGGCACACAGATGTGCTGGAAGCTAAGTTGCAGGAAACGGTACCCCCCTGAAACGAAACGAAACGACGATACGGCCGGGAAACGCTGCTGACTGTAACGTATGGTGTTTCCCGATTCTGAGCATATATCTGGATTCCTTGCGGAAAATCGAATCTGATGAACCCGATTTCATTGACATGTGAGGAGTTGCTATTTTTAGCAGTACCTATTTGGCAGTGTTCTCCTAGCAATTCCCTTCATTTTCGTCTTCTCCTATTTTTTAGGAGGACTACTATTTTTAGCATGACTATTTTTGGCAGTGCTATTATTAACATGTGTGGATGCCATACAGCGTGACATGTGGCTGCAGGTGAGGTTACCATGCAGTATGACATATGGTATCATAATTTCCTTAAGCAAACCCTAGGTGCCTCCCTTTAATAAATTTGACAGTGAGATAAAATTGGGTTGCATGCATCAGTTCTATTTTTAGTGGAATCATTGACTAGGATGGGTGCCCTCCTTTAAATCTCTCTTTTTCTAATTTTGCAAAATTATAAAAAGTGGGAAATTATTAATTTGGAGAGGGCAACTTTCTTGCATGAGGTGGATAATATTATTAAACAAGCAATTTATTTTGGGAGTTTTATTTAAGGAAAGGTTCAGTTCTCTTGAGTTGAGTCAACACCACATGGAGGGTGCATGAGCTAGTCTAATAATGGAACAAGGCAACCTCATTTTAGTGAGAGTTAGTTGGATATTTGTGGCTATGAGGTGGCTGATTTTAGCAGTTCAGTTTATTAATATAGCCACGTTGTTTTTGCATGAGAAAATATCCTCGTTTAGAGAGCTTAGAGATCTATAAAAGAAGGACAGATGACATTGTTTCAGCAGTGTTCTTGAGCAGCTAGCATCGTTTCTTCTCCATCTTCTTTTCTTCTTTCCTCACTGTCTATACTATGTGTTGAGCAAAAACATTGTGATCAATCTTGTATTTTGTCTCTATGATGCAGCCAATCTCTTGACTAGTACAAAGATAACGTTTGACTATGCCATTTATCACAGATTTTTAAACTTGTTGATGCAATATTCTTTATTTTGTAAAGTGGCGTGGGTAGTTTTCATGCCTCTATTTTGATGGTATCAATCACTTAGAGCGCATATTCTTTTTTGTTTTCTTTCCATATTGTGGTTGTTGCAGATTTGAAATTCTCTCATTTATTTGTTAGAAAGGTTTATGTATTTGGTGGTTTTAATACATACCAAAGAGTCTTATTTTATGTGCCGATTTGTCATACTAACATGCAAATTTCTAAGTAATTATCAGTACATAAATACTAGGGACGCCCCGCTGTGACTGGAAAAGCACCAGTACGAATGGAGAAGCAATTAGCTAGTGACCTAGGGCTGATTGCTTATCAGTTATTACTCAGTTTTCCTTGCTATAGATCCTGGAGTCTATGCTGTTCAATGGTGCATTTTTGAGTGATAAAAGGCTCTGGGAAATAGAAATGGCCCGCTATCTCATCACCGATCTAGGATTGGACACTAGGCAATGCTAGGCAACTATCGATTTATTGCTTGGTTCCCTTGATGGATGGGACCACTGTAAAAAGGAAAGTGATTGTCTTGGTGGAGATCGATTTAGGGGTGGATGGAGGATCTAAGAAGAAAATCTGAGGGCCTTCCTCATGTATAAGGCTAGGTATTTCTGGTCAGGATGTTGGTAGAAACTAGAAAGGGTTTAGGACTCCCTAAATAGACAGTGGAATCTCCTAGGATCTCGTAATAAGTACATTGTCATAATATGAAATGCTTCTCTATCTCAACCTCCTAGAGGTGACACAACCGACAGATCCTATTCGAGTAGTCAAGCTTGTGCTTGGCCTTCACCCGAAGTCTATTTGAACCCACTCTGAATTGTCCCAAGGGAATGAAAAGAGAATGCATCCATTGACTATGCATATATGGAGATTGGACAATGAGGTTGTCCCTCATCTCCACGAAGTGCTTTGCATAGAGGGCTATTTTTAGGCGTAATCCGCCTAGGGGGTTAGTCCAAGTGACCTATATCAATTGTGTATAGATGTCATCTTGGTAGTTCTATTCAACTCTTGCTTGGTAGGTAAGAGGTGGTTAGGTGGATCAGGGAGTATATGAATAGAGGGAGGTGGTTCATTGAAATACCTAGAGACTCCAAAAGATCCGAGACCCCTGCAAATGAAGAACCTGCTCGTTTTTGGGTCTAGCAATGTAATGGAATTTGATGAGCAATAGGCAAGGTATGGGCAATGGACTTTGATGAGCAATAGGCAAGGTATGGATATTGACCCCGACCCATAATTGAGTCAACAAAACCTTAAACACGATGGAGTGAGACTGGGTTGAACACAATCTTGATATGGAGGGGGTGGGCCCCAAACTTTGCAAGAATAATGGGTTGAGAGAATAACACGATTGGCTGCAAACGTCGGATGTTCCACCCAGCCATAGGCTCTGTTTCTTCAATTCTCTCAACATCAGGTCCACCTTGAATTGGGGCTATGAATCCACAAGAAATGATGTCTCCTATGGCTGGCTATTGTCCACTCATAGCCCAATGCCTTGTAAAAATTTACAACAAGATAATTCCTACAATAATTCCAATCCACCAACTCTCTTTCCCCTCAACTTACACAACCCAAGGAATGAGATCCCCTTCTCTGCCACATAGTCCCTTGGGTTATCCCACTTCCCTTGAAGGATGTAGGAAATCTCTTAGTTGGGGACTCCCGGGAATACCATCTGTACATGAATGCTCACAACAACAATTCCACTTGCTCTTGGGTAATTTCCTTAAATCATCTAAGGATTCCCCCCTGTGGTAAGAAAACACTAACTCGAAGTGCAGGGAAAGAGTACATGGTAACAATGTATAATTTCTAGTTATTTGGAAATGTTACCCCCCCATGCCTAGGGGTAATTAGAGGAGATCATGTCTCATGGCCCACAATGAAGACCGTGATCTCGACCATGATGATGATCATCATGTCCACAAAGAGCAGCCCAACAACCCCCCCTCAGATTGCCTCTTTTACTTCAAATTAGCCAAGCTCATCACATCCAGTCAAATCAGTGTATGGGAGATGGTAAGCCAACGTCACCATGAGGTATGTTAGTCCTTCTTTCATGCAAAGTGTTGTGCTTAATATACTAGGAATGTGGATGAGGATCATTGGTTGAAGTTGGATAATGGATCACTAGCTCAAGTAGTTATGTTTGTTTCCTTGTTTCACCTTGGTGGCTAACATATGTTCCCTAGTCTGTGTTGTCACTGCCCAGGGAAGGGGGTATTACTAGGGGGCCCTCACAAGGGTAGTGGTCTAGGCACAATTTCCCATACATCATTTTTCATGATGGACTGGTGTTCTTCTATCATGTCTTCTTTCCATTGTTTCTTTTGAGCTACCTCTTCAAATGTGGTGGCTTCTTCATTTAGAAGCTTTGTCATACATGCTGCATAGCTGGAGAATCTTTTGGGCCTGTTGCCGTCCTAATACACATTTGCAAACGTGAGCAAAGTCCAGCTCACTTAGTGTGTCCTTGGAGGCACAATGCCTAGGTTTACAGTCCACACTGTCACATTGATTGGAACCTCTTTCTTCTAGGCTTACTCCTAGGGAAGCCAAGGGGGGTAGACCCTAGTTACTAGATTTGATTTAACTTTAAAGTTCTAGGAGTTGGTTTTAATTTGTTAAAAGGTTTTGGGGGAATACTAGCCTAAGATTCTAAGGCAGCAAATGCAAAGTGCAAGATTAACTAAATGACAAGCAACCCTTTCCCTATGTCAACTATGACTAGTGCCTAAGGTTGGGCAAGGGGTCAACTAAGTTTGAGGGTGTTCAATAACCAAAATATTACAAGTCAAAAGATTAGAATTATCCCACAAACTAAAGATTTGAAACTACTTACACAATGAAAGATAAATGTTATGACAAGCAACCCTTTCCTATGTCAACTATGACTAGTGCCTAAGGTTGGGCAAGGGGCTTCCAACTAAGTTTGAGGGTGTCTCAATAACCAAAATATTACAAGTCAAAAGATTAGAATTATCCCACAAACTAAAGATTTGAAACCACTTACACAATGAAAGATAAATGTTACAAAGATACAAATGATACACAAGATACAAATTAACAAGATATACAATGATGCTAAAATGTGAAAGTTTAGGAAATGTTCAAACTCAAGATCAATCGCATAAGTCAAACATGCCCCAATAGCACTTAATCTATTGGATCAGCCTTTCAATGTAGTAAACTACTCAGCACTCAAGATTCAAGAAGATGATGCTTCCCCAAGTGGATACTCAACTTCTTCTTGAATCACAACATAAAAGCATAAACAAAGATGTATAAGTTTGTAAACTCAAATGTTCATGAAAATTTAACACTTAGAAAAACAAACCATAAGATTGTACAAAGATTTATAAACATGAAGGTACTTGGTACTGTGTGTTCCCAAATCATCTAAAGATACCCAAGCACATGGATTGTCTATGCAGCTAAGTGGTTAGGAGTTTCTTAAAGATTAAGTAAATTTATTTTCCTCCCCTAACTATGTGTGGTTCTAAACCTCCTCCCTCCCTTGGCCAAATTACTGCCTGGTGCTCAAGATAGTTAGGCAAAGAGGCCCACCCTAGCTTCCTACTCTGCCAACTCCCCAGCAGAGTATTCTTTCCTGAGAGGGACACCCACCAAGTGCCACACGGGATTCGCCCCCACCACTACCTCCTCCTCCTCCTCGGGTTTTCCTCTCAAACCCGCTTTAGATGGTGGAGATGGTGGAATTAGGCTATCCTAATTTGTCTAAAAGGTTATTATGACTCACGGGTGAGTCTTTAGGTGTGTTTGGAGTGTTTTAAAAGAGTTTTAAGTGTCCAAAATGTGTGATTTATGCCCAAAACCGAAATTGCAAAGTGACTGAAATGATGTGTTGCAAAAGTAAAGCTTAAAACCATAAACACACAGTCAACATGAAAGAGAAGTCAAAAAGATATGTGCTACATTACAATATACGTACCATTCATCATCCATGTAACATGTAACTTGCAAGAAATAAAAGTTGTGGCAAGAACAACTTGCTAATTGATACCAAGAAATAAACTTAGATTTAATCACTTATCCACATATGATATCCCATAAAAAAAGACGTGCTTGAAAAGGAAATGTTTGGCAAGAAAAAGGAAATTAGATCCTAAACCGTTGAAGTGATTCACATATGCTTGAGATAGATAAATGGCAAAATGCCTAAAAAGATAAATGAGTTGCACCACTTAAGATTAATTCCAAGACATTTTAAACCATAAAACATAACATTATAATGTCACTTGTTAAAACAGCCAACAACCTCACAAACATGATGACAGACATGCTTTACCCAGATGATCAAAACCACACAACATGCAAATCATCGTGTTATCACTACCATTTAGCCCTACACCGAGGACTACCTCCAAGGCAGGCAACTTTAGCTACAACAAACATGAAAATGGAAAAATACAAGAAACCACCACAATGGCCAAGGGAGGCAAGCCCACCAATAATGTAATAAAAGAGGCTGAAAACAAAAGAACGAGATTACACACACACACATTACCCTGTCTCAGGACAAGGGCAAAACAAAATATAAGAAAATGGAGTAAATCTAACCAACTAATGATATCGGGGGTCATTTTGGCCAATCACACACCCAAGGTGCAGGCAATGTATTACTTATAAAGAATGAAACAACAATGAACAATACAGAGAAATGCAATATACAAGGAGAAAAATAAAGAGATTTGTTACCCAACTTATGGAGCCTCTTTGGGATGCTGTGAGAGTGAATTTCAATAATCGCCTCCCTTGTCCCTGTAAGACCAGAGAAAACCAACAAGCAAAAGCCGCTCGAAATGCTGCAAAACACAAAATGTTAAGAAAATTTTCTGCTTTTTACACATAAAAATTTTCACATGAAATCTCCAAGTGAAATGTAAATATTCTTGACCTATCTATGATATGTTAGATACAACAATATGATGAAATGAAAAGAAATAGATCAGATCCAAACTAAAAGAAAGGAGGGTATGAAGGTTTTGATTGGAAACCTTCTAAAGTCTCTTCTAATCAACACCTTAGAGACAAATCTACACAACTCAAGCAAACATGAGGCAAAGGAGTAGTATAACATGTGATGTATCAAGTTAATATAATGAAGTATCACTACAATATCAACTACTCCTACATATATAGACTAAACAGTCCTGCAACAATTCCAGTTTGCCCATCCCAACGTCCCACAAAAAGGAACATGATCACCTCATATGTAAGAGAAAATCTGAATACTCTAGATTACTCCAAATCCCTCCAAAGCTTTTTATTAATCCCAATGGGAGAGCCTTGCAACAACTAATTACTAATGCTCTCCTGTGAGAGAAATGAGAATGTGAGATGGCAAAGAGCAAGAGAGATGTGGAGAAATTTCAGTAGAGTAACGTTAGCTCAAAGAATGGTTTAGTGAATGAGTGAGGAGGGGTTTCATTTTATAGCTCAGAGGCAAGGTGAAGGCACTTTGATGAGCTCCATGTCAAAACCCAAGCGAACATGAGAATCTCAATGAGGGGGCGTAACTCCTCTTGGAAAAAAAGGATTGAAATTGAAGAAATGGAGGGGGGATTAATGAGAAAAAGGAGTGGGACCATCCTAGAAGGTGATGTAAGTTAAAGGGAGTCATAACTTATGAGAGGGGGCCCCAAATAAGTCACAACAACTCCCACCAAGGAAAGGGCCAATCCCCTAGGGGGGCATGATTTTTTAGTGTAGAAGGTGGGCAAGGGGGTAGAATAGGTTGGTGCTGGGAGGTTAGGGCGCTTAGGGGTCTCTCTCTCAACCATCATTTCAACATTTCAATATCATCTAACTCATAATGATATTTGACATGACACATGACCTGATAACTAATTAGTCTGTCTTGTCTGAACCCCAGCCATGAATTTATTATTCTGACATTTGAAACCTGAGATTTAAATTATTTGAGAGGCACATGATATCACTGAAATAATAGCTACCTCAAGATGGAATTGTTGAGAACGCTTCTGCTCACCACTTTGGAGGAATTATTGCAAGTGTGAGGGAAAACTTCATGGGAAATCAACCAAAGTGCTAAAAAGCCCAGCTTGGACAACTCCTGAGGGATAAAACCTGTGAAAAGAATCCTCCCAATGAAACATCCTGCTGTACCACCACCAAGTGATCCATGCACTTATTGGTATTATTAACCTAATGTAGGTGCGGAAATTTTGTTTACAAAATTTAGAGCTGGGGCATAAAATGCCCAAGTAGAACTAAAATGTCTTCAACATACTTGTATCTGAGGATGTGCTATTCATGGTAATAATGGAGTTGACCTCTTGAAGGAATAGGCTATCAACGCCGCCCTTGCCTTCCCAAGGCAACTCTGGGGCTTTGGAGTCTCGCCTCAGAGAGCAGCCTCAACCAAGTCGGACGCCGGGTTTTGGCAAATGACCCATCTCAACAGGTCTCACATGGTCAGCACCCATTTAAAACGTTGTCTGGCTCACTTTGACCTCCATATCACGTGCTTCTCTGCACTCCTCCACACTCTCTCCATAGCTCTCTCCATGACTTCTTGCTTTCAATGGGGCTGTCATCATTTGCCTAATCTAACCTCATGTCGTCTCCAGGACACAGATCCTATAGGGCTCTGGACAATCTCAATCGCATCCCACAACATGTACCCTCTCTCTCAACGTAGGGTTCCCACCCCTTCCCTATCCCAGACGTGAATGCAAACATACATCCAAAAGATTCTGTTCCACATTAGGTTTCTCTTGGAGCATACTCTTCCCGAGTCACATCCCTCTCAATGCCAAGTGGGATTTCCGGTCTCCAAGATAGATTGTTGTCATGGTCAAGCCCCCACAAATACATAGATAAACCTTGATCGCTCATTAGTGCCTTCACGCTTTCAATAGATCCGCTCTTCCTTTCTTCACACCATTTTGTTGAGGATTAAGAGGAAAATTCAGCTCCCTCCTAATCCCCGCCGTTTTGCAGAATGCAACGAATTCCTTTTGATGTGTATTCTCCTCCATTATCTATTCTCAAGGTCTGATTTTCTGTTTTGTGAGGTTCTATCTCATGAATTCTTGAAACTTGTTGAATACTTTATCCTTTGTCTTCAAGATATATAACTAAGTTCCTCTTGAGTAATCATCTATGAAGATTACATAGTAAAGAGAACCTTAGAGATTTGATTGGCATCGGAACGCAAACATCTAAATGTATTAGAACTAGAATTTTTCTTAGATCTATTATTGCTACTCGAGAATGGCTTCTTAACATTTTACCAAGAGCACATCCTCTAAAAATTCCTTCATGTACAGATTGCAGTTCGTATCTTCCTTCAACCATCTTTTTGAGCAAGGGTAATGCTTGATAGTTAATATGAGCATACCTTCTATGCCAAAGTTCATTGGGATTGACTTCGTCATGTACAAGGGCTTCATTATTTCGTTCTAGTAGTCTGTATAGTCTTCCTTCACGGGTTCCAATCACTCTAGCATTCTCTATGCTGAAGTCTCTAGGCCAAGATAATACTTTTCCATCTACAAAGGCTATTCTGTTTCCTTTGTCTTCGAGGCAAGATATGGATACAAGATTCTTTTCTAAACCAGGTACATATAAGACATTGCTCAAATGAACATTGTTACCTGTTTTCAATTTGACGGAGGCTTGACCAATTCCTTCGACTGGATAGGTATTTGTATCTCCAAGCTCTACCTTGTGGGATGTCTTGTTTTCATTTAGACTAGAGAGTCTGGCCTGGTCTCCTCCTGTCATATGCCTCGAAGCTATATTGTCAATTATCCACATGTCATCTTTAAGAGTTCTTGTGAGAGCTGAATAGTGTAGATGATCCTTCTTTTCATTCATGATTTTTGTTCACTGATAATTGGTCAAACTTTGATTTTGACCCAAAATCTTAACCTTGACGTTTTTGCCTTCTGAGAGTGCCAAGAGGTGCGCTGGACTAAGGCGCAATAGAATATCTTCTCTTTGAGTAAGGTATTCCATCATAAGGTGCCGGGCAAGAGTTTTAAGGTTTCTACAACTGCACCTGCTAGTAACCCTAGCAACAATGCTTCAGTAACTGCACCTGCTAGAAACCCTAGCGACAGTTCTTCAACGAGCTTGATAACCTTATGGCTTAGCTTCCTTCTAGTGGTTAGATTGAATGAAGGAGGTGTGGGCCCATAACCTGTTAGAAAAGTGGGTGTGCTCGTTTAACCATAGACAATATAGCAATATTGTCACCCAACCATAGGCACGAATGCCATCCCCGAGCACCATGACCTTGACAGAGAGAAGAATTCCGGTAGCAAATCAATAGCCAACCAAGGCTAATGCACCAAGCAAAGATAGCCAAGACTGATTAGAAAGTCCAACCCAAAAAGACCGAAAATACAGATTGCAGGAACTGCAGCTACAGATGCTCCCCAGACTTGCGCACTACTAGATTTCTGCAGTGCACACAAGTGGATTTCTGCAGTTTCGAGATGTCTGTCTCAAATGAGAACTGGCGTCCTGTATTTATACTGCTCTTTCCAGGTTGTCTGGGCCAACTTCTCTTTTTGGGTGCTAAAGACTTAATATAAAATATTCTCTTTAGCTGACTTTACTTCTAGGGTTTTGTCCAAGTCTTTTCTCGCTTCCGGAATATTCTAATCTCATCAAAGCTCACAAATGGAGGTTAATACCTCCTGCAGCTACCATAATATCAACAGATGCAACTCCCTAGATACCTGCGGCTGGGATGTAGGTTTCAGACTGAAGGTGGGCCTGTGAATTGTACCCGCAAGTAAATATGAGAGGTGGTAAACTCCACCGGTTGCCCTTGAAAGGAAAAATGATACCTAAAGATTGGTTCTTTGGTTGTGTTAACGATCGTGATCTTGGTTTCCCAAGATTGACTATCAACTGTTGAAGATTGCAGAGCCAATCCAAAGCATCAAGTTGCCTCTAAAACCCCTTGGGAGTGGAGGCCAACATTTCCACATCATGTGCAAAATTCAAATAAAGGGAATCAAATTATGATTTGACGAAGTAGGGCAATGGAGTGAAATCAGGCTCTTATCAAGCAGACAACCATCCTTTGCCTGAGTAGAATCCTTGATGAATTGTTCTAGCTCATCAACATAAACCCCAAATAGGGTTGGTGAGAGAGGACACCCCTGAACCATGAGTACAACTGATACTCCCAAAAAGACTAAGATTTATGGAAACTGCCCACCAGTGTCTCTTAAAGCTAATGGCATGAATCCAAGGGCATGAATCCACTCAATGAATAAGTGGCTGGGAACAATGTCAAAGGCCAACAACCAAACTGCCTCTGATTGATTAAGATATAACTAATGGCTTTTTATTACACAGTATGTATTGACATTTTACTAGCCTACGTCACTAACTCTAATATTAAAAGTAAAATATAATAAAGTAAAAACTCAATATGACTATTACATATAAGCAATATTCTAATGCATGGTGCATATCACCTTTTCTTTCTTTTATATGATGCTTTGAATCAACTAAATTATACAGATGGCATTCATTGTGGTTACAATAATTCTGCTGACAAATGCAATCACTGTTCATTCTGCCAGCAACTGGTCTGCTCTGGGATTCAATTAGGATTCTTCTTGCGTTTGATCTGCTGGTGAATGCAATCTGTATTCATTCTACTCCTGCAGGATGACTTTTCTGCAATGGGACTTGCCTTTGGCCTATTTGTGACTGGCTGCATGCTGCACATTAACTGCTGCATATATACCATCAAATTGCGTGAAATATTTAGTGGGCCTTTTCATTTTGATAAGGATGATTTCCCCCTTTATTTTTATTGTAAAGCAGAGACAAGTCTTCAGAATTATTCACTAAATATTTGTTGAGTCAGGCTATCTCATTGAGGAGCAGCCAAATCCCTTATTTCAAAGAGTCACCTCCAATCTGTTCCTCTTAGAAGTGGAATATCTAATCCTGGGAGAGCATAGTAAAATGGATAATGAAAAAGAGAAATTTGGTAATGCATTTCTGGGTCACAATACCGCCGACATGGTCTCTCAGGATAGTTGTATAACTATTAGTTATTTAGGGGTAATTCTGTTAAATCTTTCATAATACAGGTGCTAGCTTAAATACATGCATATGACAAAATAAGGGGAACTATCTTTCGTTTGGTGCTGTCTAGTTAGTTTACTTTGTGAATGTTGTATAGTCGATTGGCATTTGTCTCAGTAAGTCTATAAATCTATGACATTATCAATGAAATTTCAGGAAATTTAATGGAACAGTGGGTTGTTTTTCTCATATTCATTCTTATCTGTTTTGTTTTATGGATTTTATATGTATATATTCTCATTTTCTTTGTCTTTCAACATGTATGATTCTTCAACTCAAGGACACATTTTTTCAACATACTAAAGTTGTATTATCAATTTTTAGATACAATGATACATGTAATTTCTTGATTTATGAATTATTCCGCCTCTTGAGCATTTATTTCACTTATTATCCAGGTGAGGATGATCGGAAAATCGCATTTGGGCAGTTAAAGAGATTTTCCTGGCGTGAGTTGCAGCTGGCAACTGATAATTTCAGTGAGAAGAATGTTCTTGGGCAGGGGGGTTTTGGCAAAGTATACAAAGGAGTTCTTGCAGACAATATGAAGGTTGCAGTAAAACGGTTGACTGACTATCATAGCCCTGGTGGAGAGCAAGCATTTCTACGGGAGGTTGAGATGATCAGTGTGGCAGTCCACCGCAACCTTCTGCGCTTGATAGGATTTTGTGTTGCACCATCAGAACGGCTTCTAGTCTATCCATATATGCAAAACCTTAGTGTTGCATACAGGCTAAGGGGTATGTTTTTCATTTAGTCATTCATCTTAGAATGTTTTTCTCATTTCAATATGGTTGAATAACAACAGAATATGTTAGATTTATGTGAAATTTGTACTATTTGTTTTTCTCTGTAGCTTGTCTGTGAATCTTCCACTATATGGTCTTCCTGGCAGTATAAAAATGCTAACAAGTCCAACATTTTTTAAAGTGAATGTATTTACTAACATCCTCAAGATTGCTTGGTGACCTATGGAAACAAAATAGCCAAGCTGATAAGATCTTCTGTTTAGAGGTTAAGAAGGTATAATAAGCTATAAGCCATTTGATTGATGCAGAAATTATCAAGAAAATCAAATTGGTGAAAACGTCTGTACATTTGGCTTTCATAGTACTCAAAACACATGGTATTTTGCAGCTGAAACTGTAGAAGTTCCACTACAATGAACAGTTTTATAATCCTTTGACAGCACAATTACCTGAACTGTAGTGTCAATCGATGCTCTTTTGTCCTCTCTAGCTGGACAAAATTCAAATTGTTGGCTTATTGGCTTACCTACTTATATAATAACCATTTTATTTTACTTCACATTGACCATATAATAATAATTAAAAAGTCATTTTATTTTGCTTCACATTGACCAATTTGTTGATGATTGCAGCTTCATGAGACATTCTCCAGATCGTTCTCCTCTGGACTGAGTTGAGATTATTTGTGAGAATGCCTATGTGATAGGTGAGCCATACTCCTGGACTGAGTTGAGATGATGTGTGTTGGTCTCTTGTCGTGCTCCTCTGGACTGAGTTGAGATGACTTGAGATGGTATCCTTTTGTACTCCTATGGACTTAGTTAAGTTGACTTGAGATAGCTCTCCAGTTCGTACTCCTATGGATTTAGTTGAGTTGATCTGTTTGAGAGTGACGTCCCCTGTGGTTGAGCACATGTGGACTTGTCCCTAGTGGTAGAGCACTAAAGGATGTTTGTCAGATCCCTTACTATATTGTCTAAGAGTAAGATTATTGTGAAACCCTATTTTGTATTGTAAAGAGTACAAGTTGGCCCTATTGTGTAAAGATAATTAATATTGTGTAAAAGATTAATTATATTATTGAGTTGTACAAGTTGGCCCTATTGTGCCAATAGACACATCTATTTGTTGTGTTAGGTCATGTATTTATAAGAGAGATACATCCCCATTGAGGATCATATCTCATTCACTCAATGCATCCACTTGGAGATCTGAAATTTAGTGCGCACTTCTATGCGCTAGTTTTCTTGGTCATAGAGCACCCTCTTATGTGCGCTAGGGTTTATGGTGTGAGGGTGATCTTCTCTCGACTCTATAGCAAATGATTGTTGGGTTTTTTCCTTGTTTGAGAAGGGTTTTCCCAGGATAAATTCTTGTGTCTTGTGCATGGTTATTCTTCTTGTGATCTTGGTTACTGCAGCTGTTGTGTTGTTGCATTGTTTATGGTTCAAGTTCATGCTAAATTGAAAAGAAACTACATGTGCTTGAGCCTTCATTAAAATTCAGCATGGTATCAGAGAAGTGTTCCTGAAGAGCCATTGCACAAGCTACTCAAGCACTTTTCCAAGCTAGCCGTCACCTTCTTGCTGCAATTGCAAAAATGACCCTTACCCTTTTCCTTGTCAAGTTAGTTTTAACACTTTCCCCTTGAACGTTGGGCCTAATTTCTTTACAGACGGGTATGGCCTAGTCCTGCACACCACCTACAACATTCATATTGAAAATTGAAGAAGTTTGGATTTTCGGCCCTAGGGTTTCTGCAGGTTGTTGGGGTACTTTTGCAGCTTGTTGGGGTTCTTTTGACTCTCTAAAGGCTTCTTGTTGGCAGTCATAAGTCCAACGAAACCTAGGGTTTCTAGCCTAGCCTAACCATCAGGTTTTCTGAAGCTAGGGTTTCTAGCCTAGTCGTTGGGGTTTGTGAAGAATCTGCAAGCCATGAGGAACAAAACTTTGGTGGAAGATAGGCTTGATGGATCAAGCAACTTCATCTCCTCGAAGTCAAGATTACACATCACTCTAGAAGAGAGTGACCTATTGAAGTTGATAGAAGGTACTCTACCAGCAACAACAATCGATGAAGAGAAGGATAAATGGAAGATAGATCACGTCAAAGCTAGGAAGATAATCATCTACTCAGTAAGAGATCATCTACTACCTCGCGTTTCTACCTTGAAGACATTTTATCTAATGTATGATGTGTTGAAGAAGATGTTTGAGAGAAACAACACTAACAAAGCTCTTACATTGAAACACCAACTTCAAAATCTCAAGATGAGGAAAGATGACACCACTGCTACCTTCTTCATGAAGATTTCAAAGATCAGATATCAGTTAGGTGCCATTGGAGAAATCATAACAAACAAAGAGCTTGTCATGATTACTCTCAATGCTCTTCAAAGCCATTGGGAACCATTCATTCAAAGTATCAGTGGAAGAGCATATTTACCTTAGTTTGATCGTCTATGGGCAGAATGCACTCAGGAGGAAACTAAACTTATAGCCAGAGGCGTGCAAGACTTCCATCATGATGACAATCTAGCCCTTGCTTCTCATGCAAAGAGTGGCAGAAGAAAAAATAAGAAGTTTTAGCAAGGCATTCAATGACAAGAAAACTTCAACAACTCTAGGTCATGAACACAGAAAAGACATATCAAAGATTCAATGTTTTAGATGTGACAAGTAAGGACACATTGCGAGAAATTGTCCTACGAGGAAGAAAGGAAGACAACATGCCTCCATTGTTGATGTTGATTTAGAACCACCTCAGAGAGATGAAGACATAAAAGATGAAGCGTTCTTCTTGATTTCAACACTCTCAGGTATGGTTCCTATTGATAGTGATATTTGGTTGATTGACAGTGGTGCTTCCAGACACATGACCAGATATAGAAAACATCCCACTGATCTTGTAGAGAAAAGGTCTCTTCTGCATGTTGTTCTTGGTGATAATGCTAGATATACTGTGAAGGGAGTTGGATCTTCTTCCTTCCAACTAGATTTTGACATACCTCTTCAATTAAGTGAGGTACTATATGTACTTGGGATAAAAAGGAACCTTGTCTCCTCTCGTATTCCTATGGACTTAGTTCAGTTGACTTGAGATGGCTCTCCAGTTCGTACTCCTATGGATTTAGTTGAGTTGATCTGTTTGAGAGTGACGTCCCCGGTGGTTGAGCACATGTGGACTTGTCCCTAGTGGCAGAGCACTAGAGGATGTTTGTGAGATTCCTTGCTATATTGTCTAAGTGTAAGATTATTTTGAAACCCTAATTTGTATTGTAAAGGGTACAAGTCAGCCCTACTGTGTAAAAATAATTAATATCATGTAAAAGATTAATTATATTATTGAGTTGTACAAGTCGGCCCTGTTGCCGTCCTTATACACACTTGCAAACGTGAGCTAAGTCCTGCTCACTTAGTGTGTCCTTGGAGGCACAATGCCTAGGTTCAAAGCCCACGCTGCCACTTTGGCTTGAACCTCTTTCGTCTATGCTTACTCCTA
>SNQJ01S0068074.1:9457-23619 GCA_010110895.2 Picea sitchensis | reverse complement strand
TTCATCTTCATTGCGTTTTCCAAATTTAATAGACATAATGTAGAACTCTTAAATGTTCCTTCAATATCATCTCCTTTTTTCTTATGTTTTTCAACTCCCTAAATAGATTCAAGGAATAATTAGAGGTGAGAATATTCCTTTCATCTTGATCCAGGGGATCAAAAAATGCTCAAAAATCAAAGTGTTCAAAATTGCTCAAAAATGGATTCATTGCATAGATCATGTCCTCATGATCCCAATGCAACTCGAGTGGGATCAAAAAAAAATTGTACGAGGGAGATATCACGTTCTGTCCATTTTCCCAAACAAGAAAAAAAATGTTGATTCTATAGTTCGTACAGGCCACGTGGCAACTGACCGTACGAACATATCATTGATGTGGACTGGTGACATGGCAGACTGAATAAGCAGGTGACATGACAAAGGTTGGCATGGACCAATTGGTGGTCGACACATGGCATGTTTCGTGGGTGAATGAAAGGGTGCCACGTGGCCCAACTAGGGGCCACCACCTAGCCCCCCCTTGTTATGGTTTAAAAGTTTGTTTGGAGTCTATAGGGGTCGAACCTGAGACCTCTAGCAAGGGAATATTCTTCGCGTAAGCTGGGAAACCAACCCTCCTACATGTGAGTCTTAACTATTATAGCTTTAAACTACTATTTAAGTTTGATTTAAATATTGGTTTGTGCGGAAAAGGGTGGGGGCTTAGCCCTGGCCCGTGGTCACACCATACAAGTATTTCCATATAACTAGCAACGTGGGATCCAATGGATAAGTTGACGAGTACAGGCAGATGACCTATCCCTTGGCCACTTACCCCTCCACGCGACCATAACCTCCACCAGGAAAGGTGCTAGCCCCTAACGATGCGACAAATCTGCCCAATTTGCGGAACGACGCGTTGTGTTGGGTTTTGGCACGAAAAACACACAGAGGCCAATTTAGTCACATAGTGGGTGTGTTTTGGCGAGTAGAAACAACAATTTATTGGGGAAAACTTCCAGGAAATGTATTTTCTCCATTTTCTGGCCAAACCAGGTGCAGAAAGAGCCCAACTAGGGGTTTTTGGACATTATGGAGTCATTGAAGCCATCTATTTTTCATTCTGAGTATTGTAAAGCACTAATTTTAACACTTTGAGCATATAATGAAAATGATCCATGGGAAGCTAGACTAGGAGATGTAGCCCAAGAGACAGGTGAACTCCTTTATCATTTTGTTGTGTTATGTGTTTATTATGATGTCTGTTTATGATTGTTTATGCTGTTAATTTTAAGTAAAAACACATTAAGTTTATGTGCTTACAACTTTATCCAATTTCCTAAGACACATACATATTCCACTTGCAAATTTGTATACACAAACATTTTTCATTTTCAGATCAAGTTAGTATCAGAGAAAAGGTTTTTGAAGGTTTGATTGTTTGCAAGTGTTTTGTTTTCTGATGCTTACAATGTTGAATCTCACAAGAGGAGAAGGGAAAATTGTAGAGCCAAGTTCTCAACTTTCAAGAAGGAGAACCATACATTCACCTCAAGCTTCATGGGGGCATTCACCAAGTATAGCTCATGAGGAGAGTCATGAAATTCCTACTTCAGAAGAAGAAACGTTCAAAAAATCCTTTTATGATATGACAAAAATGGTGAAAATTTTATTTGAAGAAAGGAATGCAAGGTTTCAAGGTGAAAGCTCAAATCCTCCAAGAGGTAATGAAGATAGTCGTGATAAGAATCCAAAATGGATCGAAGGGAATGGTGATACTCCACCTCCTTCAACTCCATCTTCCACTTCTTCTACCATTTCACAACCACCTCTGAATTCTCCAAAAGAACATGGTAAAATTCCTCCAAAAACTCCTTTGCTTAAGCTTGATATTAAGTTTGAATTTCCTATGTATAATGGAGAGGTAAATGCTGAGAAATTGGATAATTGGATTTGTCAAATTGAAGTGTATTGTAGGATACAAAGAATCCAAGATGATGAAACGAAGATTCATCTTGCTTCTCTTAGATTGGAAAGTGTAGCACTCATTTGGTGGGAAGGCAAAACGCAAGAGGACATGAAGAAACATGGTAAAGTTTTATCCTCTTGGAATGATTTTATTGTTGCAATTAAAAGGTAATTTTATCCATTAGCATACATGCAGAAAGCTATCATGGATGTAAAATTTTAGACCCCAACCCAGTTTCAGTGTTGTTGATTTTTCAGCTAATGTTTAATGCCCAAACCTCAGATTTATGACAGCCAATTAAACTCGGCATAAAAATAAATTTCAAAACTGAAACATGAGGATTATGAACATTGTTTTAACGTAGAAATAAAATATATCAGTAGCACATAAAAACACAGAAAATGATATAGTGATTTTTGGTCTAACAACAACCCTCGAAAAACCCACAAGGGGAAAACCAATGAGAGAGGGAGTTTTTATTATTTGTGAGCTTCAGAGAAATTCTGTTACAACATATTCATCTTCAGAAATTTAATGACAAACTTATCTCGATAATTGTGCCAAGTATTCACACGGGAAATGAGCAAAACTCCTCAAAACTCTTTCTAGAATTTTCTGCAACAACATACATGTCCACTCCTCAATTTCTATGCCTCCAAATGGTTGTACGGATGCCTCAAAATTCATGCCAACAACAACAACAAATTTCTAGGTGTATTAATGGTTGTACGACCTCCTAGAAAACCATGCCACACTTTTAAAAAAACACACACAACAACCCACCTCGATTTCTGTGCAATAAAGAGGTTGTACGGACTGTAAAAATTCATATTGTATGGCCTATGTACAGTGGTTGTACCTTCCTCAAAATTTGTGCAAAAAACTAAATCGTACGGACTGTGTAAATCCATATTGTACGACCAATATTAAATGTTGCCTCCTTCCTTGATTTCTATGCCCACAAAAGGCTGTACGGACCTTGAAATACATATTGTACGACCTCTTGTATATGTTGTCCTTGCTGCCTCAATTTTTGTGCTATATTTCAACCTTGGAATGCGTGCCCTAGCTCTGCAAAAATGGCCTCTTCCTCAAGCTCAAAAATATGCTCTTGCTCTCTCTCAAAAATGTCTCAACAAGCCACAATGGGTGCGCCCTCCTTACCCTAATCGACCTCATGATGGAATCTCAAGGGTCATCTCATCTAACGGTTGAGATTAGACGAGATCAATGGTGGGGATAAAATCACTTTCATTACCCACTTTCCCTAAGTCTCAAAAAGTCACTTTTTAATTTGCATCTCACAAATTAAATGACTAGGGTCCACATTAGGCACTTTCTCACCCCTTCGGTGCCTAGGTGATGAGAAACACTTTCCTAGTTTCTTTTTAGTTTAATTTTAACACTCCCTCTTACCGAGGAAAGTGTTAATCACCACTCCAAGCTTGTCCTTGAAAAATACAAACTTTCCTCTGCCCAATGTTTTGGTGAGTATGTCTGCAACCTTCTCCTCTATAGATATGTATTGTAGCTCTACAACTCCTCTCTGAACACAGTCACGGATGAAGTGATAATGAATCTTGATATGCTTAGACCTGTCATGAAAAACTGTATTCTCTGAGAGTTTAATGCAACTCTGATTATCACAATAAATCAAAGTAGGCCTCAACTGCACACCAAACAATCCCACCAACAACTTGCGAATCCAAAGGCCCTCACAATTGGCCTAATTGGCTGCCATATACTTAGCCTCGGCAGAACTCAAAGCCACTGACTTTTGATTCCAAGTGAACCAAGACACAACTGCTGAGCCCAATCCGAAATAACACCCTGAAGTACTCTTCTTGTCACTGACACATCCTACCCAATTTGAATCTGTATAGCCAACCAGATGAACTCCATCTCCTCTCTGATAGTCCAGACCATAATCTATCATACCGCATAGATACCTGAGCACATGTTTTTTTGCCACCCAGTGCACTCTCCTAGGCTCCACCATGAACTGACTGAGAGTGTTGACAGCAAAACAAATATCTAGCCAGGTATTGACCAAATACATCAATGACTCGATCAAATGGCGATATAAAGTGGAATCCACCAACTGTGACTCAGAAACATGAAACTTCTTCCAGTTGGTAATCATAGGAGTGGTCATGGGCCTACTTTCCTCCATCTGAAATCTCCTCAAAATGTCACACACATACTTCCCCTGTCCCAGGAAGATGTGTCCAGGCTCCTGCCAAACCTCCAATCCCAAAAAATGGTGCATCGGTCTAATATCAGTCATCTCAAACTCTGAAGTAAGGCTCTCCTTGTAGCTGTCGATGAGTCTCTCTGCCCCTGTAATGAAAATATCATCCACATATAGAAAGAGAATGAGATTATCCTCTCCAACCACAATGTAGTATAGGTTTGGATCCGCCTCACTCTTCTCAAAGCCCAATTGTTGCAAATAGGCATCAATCCTTGAATACCAAGCTCTGAGAGATTGTTTCAGCCCATACAATGCCTTCTTCAGTCTACACACATGAGACTCTCCCCCATGCACCTCAAAGCCCAATGGATTCTCTANGGATCTTCCAACCCATCTCTGCTGCAATGGAAATCACCAACCTGATTGAGGTATATTTAGAAACCGGCGCAAAGGTCTCATCATAGTCGACTCCCTCAACCTATGAAAACCCTCGAGCCACAAAGTGAGATTTGTACTTCTCAATGATGCCATCTACATCATGATTGAGTTTATAGAACTACCTGGAAGTCACCACTGACTTCCCCTTAGGTCTAGGAACAACTTTCTAGACATCGTTCTTCATGATGGAATTGTACTCTTTCATCATGGCATCTCTCCAAACCTATCTACTAGTATCCTCCTCAAAAGTGGAAGGCTCAGACTCCTGAATACTTCTCACCATTAAGATGAGGCTGCAAAACCTATCGGGAGGTTTACTCTCCCTCACTGCCTATCTGGGATTCCCCACTGAACCATGTGCCTCCCTCAAAGTATCCTTAAGCCACTTGGGCTTCCTCCTCTCTAAAGTAGTGGCCCATGGAAGGGAGTCTCCCTGCTCAACCCTATCACCTAAAGACCGTGATCCTAAAGTAGACTTTGGAGTACCCGATTCTGAATCCTTGGACTAGTAGCCTGTGAACCTGAACCTTGTGGCCCTATCACCTGTGAACCTGTCGTCACCGAAACTGGTGGCCTCGAACTCTATGTAACTGTATTCTTCTACGGACTCACCTGTATGTGAGGTGAAGATTTCTCACCCCTCTTTTTCCCTCTAGACTTCCTAAAGGCTCCATACTCTTCAAATCGCACATCTCTCCTCAAGATAGTCTTCCTCAAGGAAGGAAGCTATATACAGAAAGCCCTTGAAGTCTCAGTGTACCCAACAAAGCTCCCCACTGCCCTATGTGGACTCATGTTCTATAGATAAATTGCAGTGTAGCAAGCCTCAACCCATAGAAATAGTGGCAGCCCCTGATCATGTAGCATGGCTCTCTCAGCCCCAACAATGGCCCTATTCTTCCTCTCAGCAACCCCATTCTGTTGTGGGTTGTAAGGAACAATCAACTCTCTCATGATGCCCTCTCCTACACAGAAGTCCATGAACTCCTTGGAGGTATACTCACCCCCATTTTTGGTCCTCAGAACTCTGATTTTCTTCCATGTTTGTTTCTCCACAAGAGCTTTGAACTCTTGGAACCAACTGAAGACCTATCCTTTGGTCTTCATGAATAAAATACAAGAATTTCGTGAGAATTCATCAATGAATATAACATAATATAAACAACCAATCAACGATGTTGAATACATCAGGCCACACACATCTGAATGAATAAGATCAAGGATCCCTGTTGCTCTACTATCACTGCTAGGAAAAGAAGTCTTGGTGTACTTTCCCAAAGCACACCCCTTGCACAACTCTTGATGGTCTGTACTGAAATATGGAACTCCAGTCACCATCTACCTCAGTACCCTCAAAGCCCCATGGTGCAAATGTGTCATCCTCTTGTGTCATAGATCACATAGGTCATTGTTGTTGGTAGTATGAATCAATGCTCTCAATGGCTGGAACATAATCTTATACAATTTCTCATATCTATTCCCAATCATTTTTGCCGAAGTGATACTAGACCCCTTGGGGAAAAGGAGCACCTTCCCATCACGAAACAACACCTCATAGCCCCTCTCCTCAATATCAGAAACTGATACTAAGATCGTCTTCAAGCCCAGAACATATAGGACCTCTCTCAACAACATGGGAGGCAAAGACTCCCTCTGAAATGATACTATCCCACAACCAACTGCCTTGACCACCCGGTCATCTCCAAGCACTAACTCAACATCTCCAATCTGAGTGAGATCTGTCAAGTGCTCACAAACCCCTATCATATGGCAAGAGGCACCACTGTCAATATACCACATATATGAATGAGTGGTCCTCGCAGATAGATACACAACCAAGGAAAATTCCTTATCAAACTTGGTGGAGAACTCTTCCACCGTTGTTGAATCAATAAGAGATCAAGGATCCCCTCATTTTACTCACTAGAAAGAAGTCTTGTACTTTTCCAAAGCACACCCTTTGCACAACTCTTGATGGTCTCACTGTCATGGAACTCCAAATACCATCTACCCCAAGACTTCAAAGCCCCATGGTGCAAATGTGTCATCCTCATGTGCCATAGATCACATAGGTCATTGTTGTTGGTAGTATGAATCAATGCTCTAATGTATCGGAACATAATCTTATACAATTTCTCATATCTATTCCCAATCATTTTTGTCAAGGATACTAGACCCTTGGGGGAAAAGGAGCACCTGCCCAACACGAAACAAGACCTCATATCCCCTCTCCTCAATATGTGAACCATACCAAGTTGCTCTTCAAGCTAGGAACATATATGACCTTTCTCAACAACATGGGAGGCAAAGATTCCCTCCAAATGATACCATCCCACAACTCCATTTTGATCACCTGGTCATCTCCAAGCACTAACTCAACATCTCCAATCTGAGTGAGATCTGTCAAGTGCTCACAAACCCCTATCATATGGCAAGAGGCACCACCGGGCTAATATACCACATATATGAATGAGTGGTCCTCGCAGATAGATACACAACCAAGGAAAATTCCTTATCGCAAACTTGGTGGAGAACTCTTCCACCGGCTGCTGAACTGCTGTTTCTTCTTCTTGTTAGGACACTAACCTATGTAGTGCCCAAACTTGTGGCATGCAAAGCACTTGACTTTGCTCATGTCCTTCTTCCCTTCACCCTTGGGTTTGTTTCCTCCCTAGGACCATTTCTTAATGTCTTCTTGTTGTTGGCAGCAAGAGCCATATTCTCCTCATCATGACCTATAGATGAAATTCCATGTACATAGCCTCCCCAAGTCTCCTCATGAACAAATTCATCCCAAAGACGTTCCCAATTGGGAAACTTCTCCCTGGCCACAATGCCCTCTACAAAAATAGCCCATTGTTTGGAAACTCCATTCAATGTTGTCCTCACAAGATCGTTGTCAAATATGGCCTCCCCCATATCTCCAAGCTCATCTCTCACCTGTGTCAACTTGGTAAGATATGTGACCAAGTTTTCAGCCTTGGTCATTTTAATGTTCTTCAGTTTTTCCCTCAAAACCATCTTCCAGTTTTCATTTGTACTCTGGTACAATTTTGTCAAAGACTCCCACATCTCATAGGAATTTTCCTTCCCCGTCAAGTGAGGAATCAAATGGTCTTTGATGGCATCAAGAATAATCCTCTTAGCCTTGATACTCTTCTTAGTGTATGTTGCAAGAAGACTAGCATTAGTAGGTACCACCACAGGATGTGTTGCGGTATTTTCCACAATGTCGCACAACTCATTTTCTTGCATCAACAATATCATCCTCTCCTCCCAAGCACCAAATTTTGTTGCCCCATCAAGTCTGTCCTCAACTCTCAAACCTGTAGCCATTGACCTCTTTGTGCTGAAAATGATAAATTCAAACTTCTGTTCGGTGAAGTGATTGTTGTCCCAATTTTCTAACTTGCTGAAATATATCTGCTTCTTTCAACTCAACTCTGATACCATGTAAAATTTTAGGACCCAACCCAGTTTCAGTCTCGCTGATTTTTTGGCCAATGTTTAATGCCCAAACCTTAGATTTATGACACCCAATTAAACTCAGCATAAAATTAAATTTCAGAACTGAAACATGAGGATTTTGAACATCGTTTTAACGCATAAATAAAATATATTAGTAGCACATAAAAACTCGGAAAATGACACAGTGATTTTTGGTCTAACAGTGACCCTAAAAAAACCCACAAGGGGAAAACCAGTGAGAGAGAGAATTTTTATTATTTGTGAGCTTCAGAGAAATTCTATTACAGCATATTCATCTTCAGAAATTTAATGAAAAACTTATCTCGATAACCGTGCCAAGTCTTCACACAGGAAATGAGAAAAACTCCTCAAAACTCTTTCCATAATTTTTTGCAACAATGTGCAGGTCTGCTCCTTGATTTATGTGCCTCCAAATGGCTGTACGAATGCCTCAAAATTCATGCCAACAACAACAACAGATTTCTGGGTGTATTAATGGTTGTACGACCTCCTAGAAAATCATTCCACACTTTCCAGAAAACACACACAACAACCCACCTCAATTTTTGTGCAATAAAGAGGTTGTAGGGACTATAAAAATCTGTAATGTACGGCTTGTGTATAGTGGTTGTACGTTCCTCAAAATTTGTGCCAAAAACTAAACTGTACAGACTGTGTAAATCTGTATTGTACGACCACTATTAAATGCTACCTCCTTCCTCGATTTCTGTGTCCATAAAAGGTTGTACAGACCCCGAAATTCATATTGTACAACCTCATGTATATGTTGTCCTTCCTCCCTCAATTTATGTGCTAGTTTGCAGCCATGGAATGTGTGCCCTAGCTCTGCAAAAATGGCCTCTTCCTCAAGCTCGAAAATATGCTCTTGCTCTCTCTCAAAAATGTCTCAACAACCCACAATGGGTGTGCCCTCCTTACCCTAATCGACCTCATGAGGGAATCTCAAGGGTCATCTCATCTAATGGTTGAGATTAAACGAGAATAACGGTGGGGATAAAATCACTTTACTTACCCACTTTCCCTAAGTCTAAAAAAGTCACCTTTTAATTTTCATCTCACAAATTAAATGACTAGGGTCCAAATTAGGCACATTCTCACCCCTTAGGCGCCTAGGTGATGAGAAACACTTGTCTAGGTACTTTTTAACTTAATTTTAACAATGGATTGAAAAAAAATTAGGCAAGCTAAAGGGAAACATGTGCAAAGCTACACTCAAGAATTTAGAAGAAGAGCTTTGATTTTGGGTATAGATTTATCTTCTCAAGAAACTTTACTCAAATACATAAGCGGATTGCATAGCTATTTGAGACACACAATTCTCATGTTTAACCCTACAAATATAGATGAAGTTTGTGTACATGAAACTCATTTGGAAGAAAGAGGGAAGAATGCTCCTCAAGAGGGAAGAAAGAAGCCATTTTTTAATGGAGACAAAGGAAAGAGGAAATTCAAAGGAAATGGAAAGAAGAATGCTTCAGTCAAGAAAGAGAGAGAAAAAATCTCATGTAAACACTGTTCAAAATATGGGCATGATGAAGACCATTGTTAGCAACTCCAACCTGAAATGAGACCCAAAAAATTCAACAACAAAACTAAACCAAAGACTGTTGCAACTACACAACATGATTTAGGATCTCATTCGGGAGATGAAACAAAAATCACAACCATGGGTTTTCAAGGTAAGGAGTCTATTTCCAGTACTAGTTCTTCAAGTAGTAGCCTCAATGAAACTCAACATGAAAAAGAAAGAATAGATATTTTCCACATAAAGGTAATTTCAAAGCATACCAAGATAGATACTCTATAAGATACTAGTTCTCAAGAAAACCTCATTTCTGAAGACACTGTCAAGAAATTGCATTTGGAAACTACTCCTCATCCTAAACCATATGCTCTAGGTTGGATATGTGATAATGCCAAATTGCATGTGACAAGAACATGTAAACTTAGATTTTCCATCACTGCAAACTTTATAGATGAGGTAGAGCTTGATGTTATTCCATTGGATATTTGTGGTATTGTGTTGGGAAGCCCATATTTATATGATAGGAGAGCCATCTTTCATTGTCATGAGAAAAAATATCATTTGTTTAAAAATGGAGTTGAGTACATTGTTAGAGCACATACAAAGAAGTTGAATTTTCCACTTGTAAATGTTGGCCAAAAGAAGAGATTAGTCAATTCTAGTAAGAACTTTGTACTCTTGATGATCAAACCCAAAGACAATGTTGAAAAAGAAGCTTTCCAAGGTTGTGATGCAAAGTTAAAATCTGATTTATATGAGGTTGTTAACCAATATCATGAGATGTTTCAGGAACCAAAATGATTGCCTCCTAAAAGAGGCATCCAACATGAGATTCAATTGCAGCAAGATTTTCCTCTTCCAAACATTGGTATGTACAGGATATCAGTTATGGAGAATGCTAAAATTAAAAAAACAAATCCAAGATTTTCTTGACAAAGGGGTTATCATGCCAAGCACATCTCCATGCGGGTCACCAATTGTTTTAGTACCAAAGAAAGATGGTACATGGCACATGTGTGTAGATTCTAGAGCTTTGAACAAGATTACGGTAAAGAATCGTTACCCTCTTCCTAAAATTGATGATTTTCTTGATCAATTGAAAGATGCTAAGTGTTTTACTAAGTTGGATTTGAGAAGTGGATATCATAAGATTAGGATTGTTGAAGGAGAAACATGGAAGACAACTTTCAAAACAAAGCAAGGTTTGTTTGAATGGATGGTTATGCCATTTGGGATTTGTAATGCTCCTGCAACATTCACGAGAGTTATGAATGATGTTTTAAGGTCTTTTATTGATGATTGTGTAATTGTCTACTTGGATGACGTTTTGATATTTAGCAAATCTCGTGAAGAGCATGTTAGGCATGTGAAGAAATTTTTATATGTCTTGAAGAAATAAAATTTGTTTTTAAAGATGTCTAAATGTGAGTTTGGGAATACCTCACTTGTTTACTTGGGACATATTGTTGGAGGAGGAGAACTGAAAATAGATCCTTCCAAGGTCAAATTCATTTTGGATTGGCCCAAGCCCAACAATGTAACAAAGGTAAGAAGAGTTTTGGGAGAAACTCAATATTGGAGAAAGTTTATTGCTAACTTTTCTTCAATGGAAGCTCCATTACATGCAGTGACAAGAAGCAAGCAAGTTTTCCAAAGGGGAGGAAAGCAACAAAAAGATTTTGATGCATTGAAGGAGAAAATTAGTTCAACTCCAATTTTTGCACTTCCTAATTTGAGACAACCATTTGAGATACAAAGAAATGCAAGTAACTATGCAATGGGAGCAGTCTTTTTGCAACATGGTAAGCCCACTTGTTTTCATTCTGAAAATTTTAATGGTGTTGTGATTAATTATCCTACATATGATAAGGAGTTGTATGTATTGGTGAAAAGTGTGAAAAAATGGAAACATTATTTGTTGGGAAAAGAAATTGTTATTCAGAAAGATCATCAAACATTGCAATACTTACAATCACAAACAAAGCTACAACAAGCTATGTACTTCAGAGGGATGGGTTTCCTACAACAATTCCATTTCGTTATTAGGTATACGAAAGACATTTATAACAAAGTTGTTGATATGCTTTCTAGGCCTATTGTCTGTGCTTCAGTTATTCTTCAGCATAATTCTACCATGCATGAGAGCTATGTTGAACAATATGCTTTAGATGTTGATTTTAAGGAGGTTTATGCAAATTTGTGTCATTCTAACCAAGTTGAGGAATTATATTACCATGTGCATGATAAGCTTTTGTATCATCTTGGAAAGCTATGTATTCCACAGGGTGAAAGAGTCAACATCTTAAGGGAAGCACCTTCTTCTGTTATTGCTGGCCACTTTGGTGTAGGCAAGACAATGGCTAATTTACAAAGGTATTGCTATTGGCGTAAAATGAATGAATGTGTTTCAATATATGTAAGAGGATGTTATTTATGTGCTACAAGTAAGCCTGGAAATAGAAAGTTAGGATTATATACTCCACTTTCGGTTCCTTCTCGTCCTTGGGAAAGCATTTCCATGGACTTTGTAGGAGGATTACCTATGTCAAAACAGAATCATGAGTATCTTTATGTTGTGGTTTCAATCATTTCAACAAAATGTCTATTTTGATTTCTTGTAAGAAACAGGTTACAACTGAACAAACGACAAAAATTTTCTTTCAACATGTATGGGTACATTTTGGGTTGCCCAAATCCATTATTTCTGATCGATATTCTCAATTTATTGGGAACTTTTGGTCAAGGTTATGGGAACTCATGGACACCAAGTTGAAAAAGAGAACAACAATTCATCCACAAACTGATGGTCAAACATAAGTGGTGAATATAAAAATAGTACATATTTTTCATGGTTATTGCAGCAAACATCCTAAGATTTGGGATGAACATCTACACTACATTCAACATGCTTATAACTAGGCTAAGCATTCTTCAACTCAAACATCTCCATTTGAGGCATGTTTTGGTTATTTGCCAAAATCTCCTTTAGATTTCATATTTGGGAAGGATATTGCTATTGATGGTCATAATGACATTGATAGAGCAAAGAAGTTCATTGAACAAATTCAGTTGGTGCATCAAATGGTACAAGAATAGTTGGAAAAGAGCCAAGCCAAGTAGAAGACAAGACATGACAAGCATCATGTTGATCATAGTTTCCAAGTTGGAGATGAAGTTTGGCTTTACATTAGCAAAGAGAGGCTTAAAGGAGAAGGTAAAAACCTAAAACCAAACAGATATGGACCTTTCAGGATTCTTGAAAAGTGTAATATCATCAAATTTTAGAATATTAAATTCTAAGTGAACTTTGAAATAAATTTTCGCTTTTGGAAAATTCAGATTTGGAAATTATTTCCCATTTATGGAAAATCCAAATTTGGAATTTTGATTGTTCTAATTAATTATTTGATGACTGTTGGGAAAATATTTGACTTGCCCAACTATCCTCTTTTATTTTGACACATGTGTAAGACAAAATTTTAATAAATTAAATGTTGGAAGACAAATGGAACATCCAGGTTAAAAATAGTTGACAATGACTCCATGAGTGGGGAACAGGTTTGAGTTACCACAAGGATGATTTTTACAAGTGGAAAATTAGGAATTTGACCACTAGCAGCCCCTAAAAAACAAGGATTTGTAAAGCTTGTAATTTCCCAAGGAGGGAAGGAAAGACTTAGGCACAATGTTGCATATAAAAACAACATATGGAGGAGACAGGACACTGCTTAGTATGTTGGGAAAATAAACTATTTGTTGTTATGAGCATTGTTAGTGTGAGGCAAAGGATTTTCTGATCTGTGGATGGTGACTATAGCTAAGGAGGATCATTCATTTTTCCCTTATGGACTCATGGTCAGGATAGGGGGTGAGCAGGACAAGTGAACTTGGTTGTTCTGTTCTATGATTGGGTGGAACGTGGTTGTTCCATTTGTATTCCAGCATCAGGTTTTAGATATGTATCTTGGCTTTCATTCCTTGTCAATGTTATGTTTATGATTTTTATTTGTTAGGAATATGATGGCTTAGTATAGTTAAAGGATACTGAATATATTGTTTATTTCAAATGTGATGGTGGTGCATATATATTGAATTTCCATTTAAATATGTAAAAACAAAATTACCATAGAAAATAGATAGAACGAATAACAGTCTGAATACATTCTTCTTTACCATACATTCTTCTTTACCACAGAAATATAGTGATGAATTCAAAGTATCTTGCAAAAGCAACCATTGTATTCAATCGATTATTGTTCAAATATTAAAGTTGGAGTACCATAGATCAAAGGCTCCACAACCTCTTGTATTGTAAACAAAGTGCTAAAAAGTATACACAGAATCTATATGTAACCGAAGTAATGTGCACATAGATCAGAACTCAAATACCTTTCAAGCAAAGATGTTTCATTCATCCAATTACCTCGATTTGCACAACTTGCAAAAGAAGAAAATGAGGGTTTAGTAAACTATGCTAGCATTTTAATGGAAATCAAACAATAGAATAAGCCAAGGACAAAAACTTAGCTTGAGTTCTGAATTAGAACACTGGTTAGTGTTAACTT
>SNQJ01S0068073.1:39199-54271 GCA_010110895.2 Picea sitchensis | reverse complement strand
GTAGAGTCTAATTGGGCCTCGGTGGCAGGTTTGGTTCCTGTTGTTGAGTCAAGGGATTTAAGAACCATCAACAGAATTGGCGCTAGAAGGAGGGCCTAAAAATGAATGGATGAATATGTAGGTTACATGACATTTCGAGAAGCCTATAAATTCGTAACGGCCCACATGCATGGCTAGTCATCCAATAGACAACCCACCTTTACCGAGTACTCTCGAGGTGGATAACTCACCCCACTATGAGGAAGGATATATTTACCCTGAAATACCTTACGCCCTCCCTCACGAGGAAGTGAATCAGTTTAGAAGGATTACCAGAGCTTATGCCCAAAAAATCGATGTGTTTCCCTTCACCCCTATTCTCCCTCGAAGAAAACAACAAAGAAGACTAGTAGTCAACACTCCCGATGAAGTTTTTGTACACTCTGTCGAAGACTTAGTAGATTTCACGATCACCGAAATACAAGAACCCCTTGACCTCATACCCGAAACGCCAGTTGGCGATATCTCTGAACCTAACGACCTTTCGGAAGAGGAAGAGCCTGACTCCGACTCCAAACATATGGAAGGTGACAATGGTCATGAGGAGGAGAGAGAAGTCTCACCTCAATACAACCAACCTTGGTTGGCTGGGGACGTCGTGGCTGTCCCTGGATGAGTACACAATCTCCCTCGGCATCCAGAAAATTTGCTCCCCAAGTACGATCCTGAAACCTCAGGTTTACCTGAGGATCATATCAAGAAGTTCATACTCGCGATAAGGCTTATGAACGTTCAACATGAGGACTTAGTATGCATACTTTTTCCCTACACGTTTGAAAAATAGGCTTCCACATGGTATTTTAATTTGCCAGTAGGATCCATAACCAGCTGGGCTAAGTTCCAAAAGGATTTCTTAGAAAAATTTGCCGAAGAAACCACCACAAGAGCCCTTATGACAAAACTATTCGCAGCCACCATGACCCCAAAAGAAAGGGTCAAAGATTTCAATCAAAGATTCACGACTATCCTAAACAAATTCTAGCCCATGGTGAAACCGACTCAAGAGTTGCAAATCAAGGTTTATGCCAACGCGCTTCCAACCTCTATTTCCATGTTCGTTAAAAGAGCCGCTAAGAAAACCCTCGCAGAGAATTTTGAAGAGGCCAAGATGATAGAATTTCAGATGAAAGGATGTAAAGAAGGCCAAGCCTCTCTAGCGAGAAAATAAAGTCAACACCCTCCTAGGAGAGGACTCCTCTTGACCAGACCATTGGGGAAGTCAACTGAACCAACTCTTGATAAGGGTAATGGAGATATAGAAGACCTACAACGTATGGTCAAGAAACTATCAAATGAGATTATAGACATGAAAATACATGCGGGTGAGGGAAACCAAGGCCAAAGACCCTATAGGCCTTTTTTCAAGAGAAACCATCCTTTCAAAGCAATTGAACCTCCCCCAACCAACCTAAACATTGATCTAGGGAACGTCACATATAATTGTTTCTAAACTTACCACCAAGAGAACCACTCAGAAAGGGAATTCCCTCAGTGGGTCCATGCCATGAATTTAATGGCCAACTATTTTCTGGACAAAGTCTCTCTGACTGAATCCTCCAGTAGTTCGACATTTAATATTGTCGATCAGGAAGAGGTTGACCAACCACAAGACACAGCCATGATGATATGGGATCTTGATGTGATCATGTCTTCGAATGATCTGTTGAAATCTCAGGGATCACCCGCAGAGATATCGGTGGTACAAATGCACAGTAAAGGTCAACCCGGCCCAAAAGATACCGACGCCTCCCGGGCCTCTTGAAATAAGTCAACCCTCAGCCACCCGAAAATGAATTTTTCCCCCGGTAAAATCCCTATAAGCATCCATACACAGGAATCTCCTAAGATAGATTATGACGTAGTCAAAGATTTGAAGAAGCTGAAAGCTAATATATCAGTTATGGACGTATAGAGAATCCCTCAGCAGAAAGACCTTCTGTTACAAGCTCTGAATTCGGTAAAAAACCTGACTACTAACAATGGTCAAGAGAAGAATCTAACCCCCACAGATTTCACAAGAAAACCAACGATAAACACCTGCTTAGAAGGTAGGAAGGAGAGACCTGTCATGCCTCCTTTCCTTTTAATGCTCGAAGTCTTCAATCAGAATCTTCACAACTGTTTGGTGGATTCTGGGGTGTCTTCTAATGTATTGTCCATGGCCGTTTGTAATAAATTAGGTGATGTCCCTCTCAAGAGTGATAAGCATGTAATATATCTATACCGAACCCAGGTTAAGGTCATGGGAGAACTCAAAGATGTGATGATCAAGATAGCGACACACCCTAATTTCGTGCAGGTGATTGACATCATTGTTGTAGATATCCCTGAGGCATATGGGATATTGTTGAGCTGGGATTGGTTTGAAAATCTAAAAGGATATTTCAGTATAGACTGGGCACACCTTTGGCTACCCTTGAAAGGATACAAGAACATGATCAGAATTGATAAGGAGAGATATTTGAAGCACACAGTCACTGACCTAGAAACCCCAAATGAGCCAGCATCTACCGATTTCCCTATATTGGGAAATTATTCTCGTGATTCCCACTTCGGGAAATTTTCTCCTCTCCTGTCCAATATTCCTCTTACCCAAAACTCCGAAGTGATTTTTCAAGAGGAATCACTGATACCGATAGAAGACCTTTTATTCTGTCACAACCCTGCGCTAGGACTTGTGGAAAAATAAATCATAGAACAAAACATTGGTGATGGAAAAGAAAGGAGCGACTGTCACCCACAAATTTGGACCCTCTACTTTGATGGATCTAAATCACAAGAAGGGTCAGGAGTAGGGTGCATCCTCATCGATCAGAAGGGTAAATTTTGTTTCTTGTCCTATAGGCTAGAATTCGAATGTACCAATAACACTACCGAGTATGAAGCTCTAGTTCAGGGGTTAAAGAAAGCCATAGATCTGAATGTCAAGGAATTGAAAGTTTTTGGAGGCTCCGAAATTGTTATTAGACAAGTAAGAAATGATATACATTGCAATTCACCCCATCTTAAGGACTACCAGCAGGAGGTGCATAGGCTAATAGAGCGCTTTGAGGCTTTCAATATCACTGTAGTCCCCAGGGCAAAGAATGTTCTTGCTAACTCTTTAGCCACAGCCATTTCGAGGTTGTCACCTTTAGAAGATTACGAAGCCTCCTGATTCACTGTAGAGATTCTCTACAAACCATCAATACCTAATAACATTTCTAATTGGAAAGTATTTAAGGGAGATGAATAGATCGTAAGTTTCTTGACCAACCAAGACAATTTCAAAGATCTCTCTATTGATGATGAAGAGTTCCAAGAGAAATCGACGAAAAATGAGCCTTGGACAGAACATCATGTGGATGGATTAAAGGCTCACACGATCCCAAAAGGGGTAGCTAATTTATAAAACCTGTTGATCTAAATGAATGATTCAAAGGACCTAAGAACGCAAAGACTAGTAGCTCTTTCCCCCTCCATGAAACTGTAAATCTTGGAACCCCAGAAAACCCAAAGCTTGTAAATCTCAGTAAAACTATATCTAAGGAGGAAAGAAAGGCCTACCTAAAGTTGTTTAGACAATACCAGGACCTTTTCGCATGGTCCTATAAGGAGTTGAAAACATATGATACTTATATTATTCAGTACACCATCCCGCTAAAACCTAAAGTCAAGCCTTTCCAACAAAAGCTCAAGAAATATCACCCTTCATTAGAACCTCTCATGTATCAGGAATTAAGGAAACTCCTGGATGCGAAGATAATTTTCCAGGTTAGGCACTCTGCCTGGGTAGCAAATCTCGTTCCAGTGAGGAACAAATTGAGAGAAATCGAATTGTGCGTAGACTTTCGGAACCTCAACAAAGCTTCGAAGAAGGACAATTATCGCGTCCCGCCGATGGAACAACTCCTGCAGACCGTGTCGGGCTTGGATATTTTTTCTTTGCTCGATGGTTTCTCAGGATACAATCAAGTGTTGGTTTCGGAGGAAGACCGATTGAAAAATACCTTTCGAACCAAATGGGGAACCTTAGCTTATAAACGCATGCCTTTCGGCTTAATTAACGCAGGAGAAACCTTCCAGAGGCCATAGACGTGGCATTCTGAGGACTTATAAACAGGTGTGTAGTAGTATATTTAGATGACGTAATGGTGTATTCGAAGAATAGGGAATAACACATCCAACATTTAACTTAGATTTTCGAAAGGTGTCGGAGATACGGTATATCCATGAACCCTAAGAAAACTATCTTTGGTGCCGAAGAAGGCAAGTTGTTAGGTTACATTATCTCTCAAGCCGGGATTCGCATAGACCCCGAAAGGATTAAGGCCATAGGTCAACTTCCGCTACCCCATAACAAGAAGGTTATGCAATCCTTTTTTGGGCAAATCAATTTTGTAAGGAAATTCACTCCCGATTTCCCCAAGATCATCAAACCCTTACAAAAAATGATCCACAAGGATGCCAAATTTAAGTGGAATGATGAATGAAAAGATGATTTCAACAATATCAAAGTCGCCGTGTCTTGGGCCCTAGTGTTGTGAAGTCCCGATTTCAACTGGGACTTTTCCCTTTACACTTTCGCTTTGGACCATTCACTAGTTGCAGTTTTAACTCAGAAGGATGATGACAACAATGAAGCCCCAGTATCATTTATGAGAACTAATCTTAAAGGAGTTGAGCTCAACTATCCTTCCATAAACAAGTAGGCCTACGCGGTTTATAAGGCAGTAAAGCATTTCAGGTCTAACATCCTCAAGAATCACACTAAGGTGATTGTACCACACCCTGCAATCCGATATTTGTTCACCCAACCAGAAATGGGAGAAAGAAGAGGGAACTGGATGGCAGTAGTCCAATAATTTGATCTAGACATAAAACTTTCCAAGCTAGTAAACGGACAAGGTCTGTGCAAGCTCGTAGCCGAAGCCCAGGATCAAGTAAATGAATACTCCAGGTGGGAGAATGAAATATCTCTATGGTGTGGAGAAGTAGCATACATATCCCCAGGACGAGACTCCTGGTACAAGGACTTGGCTTATCGACTACATCACGAGACTTGTCCCGAAAACCTCAACCCCAGAGACAGAAGAGCCCTCAAATTAAAATCTTCACAATATCATCTTATAAATTCGGTGCCTTTCCGGATTAACTATGATGGGGTATTGTTGAGGTGCCTCAAACATGAAGACGTCGAAAATGTGCTAAAGGAACTTCACGACGGCCCCGTCGGAGGACATTTTGCTGGAAACACCACAGCTCATAATATTCTGAGAGCCGACTATTACTGGCCCACCTTGTTCAAAGACGTGCATACTTATGTTAGAAACTGTAAGACTTGTCAAATAAGCACTAGAAAGGAGAAAAGGGCTGTAGTCCCACTTCAACCTGTGAGTGTTTCGAGGCCCTTTGAGAAATGGGGGTTAGATATCATAGGAGAAATTATGCCTAGCTCTTCTAAACTGCACAAGTACATTCTTACTGCCACCAACTATTTCACAAAATGGGCGAAGGCCATCCCTCTGACTCATGTAAACGAGAAGGTAGTGATCCAATTTATAGAAAAATAGCTAATCACAAGGTTTGGTCTCCCCTCTGTTCTGGTATTTGATAATGCAGCTTATTTCTCCTCTACGCTATTGAAAAAGTTTTCTCTGGACAAAGGAATCATAATCAAGTACTCTGCAAATTATTACCCTCAAGGAAACGGTGTGGCGGAGTCGACTAACAAAAATATGGTAAGGATATTAAAGAAGACAGTTATAGATAACCAAATAAATTAACATAATCAACATCATAATTCCCTATGGGCTGATAGGGTCACACCCAAAGAAGCCATAGGAAACTCCTCGTACTTTTTGGTCTACGGGAAAGAAGCCATCCTCCCAAACGGGCTCTATCTACCATCTCTTTAATTGGCCCAAGATTCCAACGAGGAACCCTCATCGGCCATGCAACAAAGAATCAATACTCTACTCATGCTATAAGAAGAGAGAGAGAAGGCTAAGTCAAAATTCCTAGCTCACCAACAGATAGTGAAACGATGGTTCGATAAGCATAAGGCCAAAGAAAAGAGTTTTGAGGTAGGAGACTTGGTACTAAAATGGGATAGAGCGAATGAACAAAAAGGAAGTCATTCCAAGTTTTAAAAAGTGTGGCTTGGACCTTTCCAGGTCACTGAAAAGATAGGGGCAAGCACTTATCAATTGCAGAATTTGAGGGGAGAACCTGACGCCCTCCCAGTAAATGGTCAGGCCCTAAAACAATATTTCCAATAAAAAAATAAATAAAATAATAATAATAATAATAATAAATAAATATAAACAAAAAGGGGGAGGACATGAGTCAGGGTTACTAGAAACAGAGGAATTGAGGTTAAAAACCCCACAGGCAAACCCAGAAGAATTAACTGGAGGATTTCAAATGCAAAGGTAAAAGGAGATTCGATTTAAAACCAGTTGGGTCCCCCACCAGCTTCCATATAAGCCAAGTATAAAGAAAGAACACAGATTCTTCTTTCTCCCAATAAATCGCCATTTGTTGATCTCTCAACACACCCTAAAAAGTCTCTGCCAAATTTTACTTTTTGGGTACCACTTAATCTTTTGGTATTGTCTAATTCAGAACGATGTTGTTTTCACTTATCATTGTTTTCTGCATATTCTCCTTGATTCTTTAAAAGTCTCCCTCAACATGTCAAAACCATCATAACTTAAATGGATTAACATTTGATTAAAGAATCATCTAGTAAATCGTTTCAACCAATGTGTCCAAAATTTGGCACTCGGGAGAATTAGAGATGAAAGAAAACCGTCCTAGAAAACTAAGGACGCCAATCGCCGATTTTCGTCAGCGTCAATAAAAGGGGATTAGTTCTTTCATGATAAGCATTGCACAAGAAATTTTTCGATGATCGATTTCATTCGGCATCGGTGAAACGCAAAAGGAAGTAGTCGTTTGTGGGGAAAGAAAGGAATCACCAACGACCGATCCTGTAAAAACATTTCGGCATTGGCGAATTTCCAAGAAGCTAGCCCAAGGAAAAGGATGCGATAAGTTCATCCCCGGTTACTGACCCCTGATATCTAATCGACATCGGCGATTCCTAGGCTTGGTTAGGGAGAACATAACTGAAAGAAGGTTACCACCTCTATTGGCACTCATGAGTCAAGTCACTAGTCTTTATCTGCCACGTGGCATGTCAGAACCATCCGACGAAAGTAATCGGCATCGACGGTTTTATTTTGTAAAAAAAAAAGTATCAACGAAAAATCCCGTAGCTCTGCGTCGATCCCCGACTTCCCCATTCAGAAAATGACACGATGGGACATTTTAGCTCTAAGATACGCTAGATACGATGCATTTAATCGATTGATTAATTCCAAGATCACGCATTGGTTTCTAATTTTTGCGCAAAGAAAAGTGACCATTTTATCCTGTAGATACAATGCATCTCCCTCCGCGCCTCCACTGTCAACTTATGTAAAATTGATTACATAGAATTGGCGGTAAGTAGTTTTAAATTTCATCCCATTACTTGTATTAACAACTTGATGTGACTGGTAAGTTCTCTCTCGTTATATTATCCTGAATTATTATAAGTCAAAGCGGTTTGCGTGCAAATAAGTCCAAAACATCTAGAGGAGTGAGACGAACGACTCAGAGAAGGCTTCCAAGGTATAGTGAGTATTAAGCAATAGAATTTAGCAAGCATACAGGTATGTACCAGTCTAGTTTTGTTATTTCCACCTCACATGTAAATTAGGATTTAATATTACTTTGTATGTCGGCCCTAATTGAATGTATTCTTGCAGGAACGATGCCTCTGAAGAAACCTACCACTAGGAAATCTCCTAGAGTCCCAAAGCTGCAAGAATCAAAAGAAGGAGAGGGCTCCTCCCCAGCTGTTGAAATAAAATTGGAATTCACTTCCAATCCAATGCTTATCATCAATACGATCACCAAAGAGGCTTTCGCTCAACCCTCGGCCTTTGGGGACATAGAGGTGAACATTGGGACCAAGACAATATTCCCGTGATGGGAAGACATGTTCAATAAAATCAAGCACTAAGAATTCCCCGAATATGCACCGCATAGCGATCCTGACACAAGGAAGCTGGACGATGAGGTCTTCGTCAACATCTGCAAGGCTTACCTATACATGGTGGCGAGAAGGACTCCATTTTTCCCTTGCATTGAACTTTTGAAATGGCTCATTGATCACATTGATGCACATAAGTGTGTAATTAATGATGATAATGGTCAAATCGCCTGGGTTTTCCTCCCAGCAGAAGTCCAAAATTATTACAAGATCAGGGAGCCAAATGAACGTTTGAACACAGATTTTGTTGTGAAGTTTTATCAGAAGCACGACACCAGCAAAATCATGGCATCCTGGTGGAGAGAAGATAAAAAATTCACCAACCGAAACTCCGATTGGTACCCGAAGACCAACCTCAGACAACCTTATATCTATCTAATGGCTCTCTGTTCCCGGTTGCATGGAGAGAAATATTGTTCTAGGTTTTCGGAGGCATGGATGCCTTTGTCTTATACTGTCACCATCTCTAGAACAAGCTTCAAATAGGGTGCTATCATCTCCAAACAGCTTAACACCTACATTCTACAGGCTCAACAACCAAAGGAAGGAGAAACTCCTTCCTTCTACATGGCATCTTATCTATTGGACGTCGTCTGTGCAAGAAATGCCTTTGTCGGGATGAACCTGAGCTGGCATGCTTCTGAGTTCCCGGTCCATGTCTACTTCGGCATCTTATGGGAGAACAAGTATAAAATATCCTACTCTCATTTGCGACCAATTGATTGCATCTATTCATTTTTTACTATTCAAGAGAGAGTGCCCAAGGTTGTCTGATGCGGCCAAAAAAGTTATATCGAAAGTCGGTCACTGGTACCTGGATGAGCGTGAAACCTACATTAGGGTTTTCGGCACCATCGAAGCACCACATTTTCTACCTATATATGTCCCTGACCGACTGGTACTAGGGGAAATATGTTACCAAACTATCTTACAGGGCTACAACACCACTTTGGTGAAGGATAAGAAGCAGGCATTCATACCCTATGGGTTTCATATCGACTTCTACCAGGTTAAAGACACTCCACAGGCCAAGCAAGAGGGATTACATCAATTGAAATTTCTGTTCTAGACAGGACGCTTTCACAAGCACGATCCCAAGAGTCTGGTCTCGAAACATGCATCACAAGTATCGTCCTGTTGGCCTTATGCCCACGACCAGTTTGAGGATGAAATTTTCATTGAAAACTCTCAAGACTGGGATGAGGTGGTGGCAAGAATGGATGACTGCAGAGTAACAAAGTTCAAGGCCATGATTTGGGAAGAGAAAACGACGTCCTTGGAGAAAGCAGCGCAAGAAATTCTCAGGACTAGGGAAGAAAGGGTAACATTCGAATCGACCAAAATGATGGAAGATCCCCAAGAAGCCCCTGTACAGAAAAAGAATCTTCTCGAAATTCCAGGTGCACTGGAAAGAGGGACACTCTTGATCAAACATGCTCACCAAATGATGGATCTGGCATCGAATGATCCGACCCTCTTATCAAGTGTTCCAACCAATAACCCATAAGAGAGCCCAACAGGGGTAGGCGGCTTCGAGCCCACAAACCCCGTTAACATCAACGGGTCAGATGACCCTGAATCCACATTGCCTCTAGTCGATTCACCAGTAGGCGCGATGATTCAATCAGAGTTAGGCCGGGTGTTGGTCGAAAAAAGTGCACCTAACCCTCTGACCGAGTTCATAAATATATACAGTGATGATGAGATCCCGGAGGCATCTCAAAAAACCTCTGTGCATGTAGAAGAAGAAAAGGGATCCAAGGAAAAAACACCTCTTGTTCCCGATGTTTAGAGTCAAGAGGACACTCGAGAAGGAAAAGGAGTCGAATGTGGCCTAGACACAGAAATGATTGATGCGCCGGAGACCCGAGAAGGTAGTCTCAAGGACAATTCAGGATTGGACGAGTCAAAAGAAATATCCCCGCAGAAGGACGCCGATGATGCCATCGCTAGTATAGAAGCAAGTATTGATATCGCTCCTGACACATCTATTCCACTTGATACTCAGGTCCCTGATAAACAACGAGAAGAGGCTGAGCCTTTAGAGAAAAACAAGGAGGTTGAAGAGTCTGATCTTGAACAAATATATACCACCGGTGGCCTGGGAAACATGCTCACATGGGGCGACCAACAGATACCAGATCCGGTAGACGAGGTAGCGGATGTCTATGCAATATCCTATGATTAAAAGAGGAAGGCCATCGTGCAAATGACTGCTAAGAAGAGAAATACTACTGTGGACCATTACATTTTGGTTACCACATAGGAAAGCTTGATCAACATAGCATATGCTCGCATGTCTAAACTGATAGGCGTGGGAAGAGCCCTCTCTAATGCTGCCCAGGATAGGGCCAGGAGGGATGAAAGAGAGTTATCTAATACTTTGAAGGAACTGGAACACATGTGCCATCTTGTTGAGTATTACAAAGGTGCCACACAGACTGTGACATATTTGAAGAGTGAGTTTTTAGGAATTTACAACGAGTACAAGAAAGAAAGAAACCTGTTAACCGAAAATATAATTGAATTCTAGGAGGTCACTCTCATGGCCCTCGCAGCATGCAAGGAGATGGAATGATGGAATGAAAGAGCTCAACAAGTGGTGGAAAGACTCGAATACATTGAGGCAATCTAGCAGGGTCGAGAAAAGGAAGAACATGGCATTCGGCTGTTAGGAAAAAGTAGTCGACTGCATAAAGAGATATGCATAATACTAGACTAATATGTCTCGGGACCCACATTGAGAGATCCAAGAACAATATGCCAAGCGCCAGAACCACTTGGATAAAATTAATAAAGTAATAAAAGATACCAAGCTCCCCGAGTTCAACACCCCCAGTGAGTTTATTGACATAAGAGACGTGCTCAAGATCTATGCCGAACAAGACTCCCTATGGACCGAAGAGTGCGCAAAGGTAGTCGATGCGAGGCCGAGACAGGTGCAACAATTCATGGAACACTCGATCAGAGCTAAAATCATGTTGCAACATCTGAATTCCACCTTGGTAAAGTACCGAGCGCATGCAATAGACATCAGACGGATATATGTGGCCCTGATGGAACAACATAGATTCCCGTGGGCCCAAAATTGTGAAGAGTTGTTCATCAATTGGTCTGAATATGAAAGGAGTCATCCTTTCAAAGAAATATCCCAGGTGGACTGATCAAGAAACTATTATGATATAATGCCATGTGGAAACTTTAGTTTGGTTCAAACTGTACTTAGCTATTAAACTTCAGTTAAGCTTGAGATTATAAATAAAGGCCTCGACCAATTAATTAAAGGTCGATGGTTTGTTGTAAGAACTATTTTCTTTCTGGCTGTTAAGAATTATTTTGAAGCTGCTATGAATTTAGAAGTCCTTCTGGACCAAAGACGAATTTATCTTTATCAAATGCATGCGTGATTGATCTTGAAGAATAATTATTTCCTATTCAATCTTATGAGTAGATGTAACAAGTAAGAGCTATCGAATATATTGTCAAGTTATCTGGTACAATTGCTTTGTTGTTCTTTTCTTTAAAGATGAAGATGATGAATTGTTGTGCGAATTATGAGACGAATGATAGTGGTAGATGAATTATTTTTCTTACCATTTATCTTGTTTCAAAGGTTTTTTTCTTTCTGGTAGTTAGTAATCTCAGGCAATGATTGGATGCTCACATGAATAATGTATTATTACTAGGCCTGTGGTATAGAATTTTTGTCTGCATGTTTGAGCAGTGGGTTATCCCTAGCTCGACCTCTTCTCAGTAGTTGAAAATTTATACTGTTATTTGTCAAGTTGGTTTATACTGGATTTTACCTCTCATATCAGACCCACCCCAAAATAAAATATAGAAAAGGAAACAGTCCCAATTAAAGGAAGAGCCTTCACCAGAAAACAAAAATCCCATCGATACCTTGGCTGGATTGCAAGATCTGGAGAACCATTCCATTTTAAACGCTGCAGAATCTAATTGGGCCTTGGTGGTGGGTTTGGTTCCTTTTGTTGAGTCAAGGGATTTAAGACCCATCAACACAACGATCCAAGCATCGGGAGAGGATTTGATTGCAATCAAGGCATGGCTAGAATTTCCTTTCTTGGAATTCAGATCTTCTGGCTTCTTCTTCTTTGCACCCTCGGGGATGTGATCTCCAAGGTTGTTTTTCTGAAGTATTTTAGACATCAGATATATTTGGTTTTTCATGCATGTAGATTCCGAATGGAATCCTTTGAGACAGTACATGCATTTCTCTCCTTTTCTCCTTTGGATATGAAGGCATCGGTGAAGGGTTTTGTGTACCCTTCCTTTTTCGGATGTGTGTGAGATTTCCATTTATCTTTATCTTTATATTTCTGATATTTCTATCTGCCATCATGCATAGTGAGTGCATGCGCCCTTGGGCCTTTGATTGTGCCCATGTTGATGAGCTTGTGTCAGGGATTCGATAAAGTCCTCAAGAGAAGGCATCTTCTAGGTGGCTCCAGAGGTGAATCTTATAGTATGGAATGTGGATACGAATACAGAGAATTTAGGACCAATCTTGGATAGAATGGTGAGAACCATTTGTTTCTCCTCTGCCGATTTATCAACCCCGCAAGCTTTGAGTTGCGACAGTAAATCCTTGAATTTTGTAAAGAAATCTTGGATATTGTCGAAGATTTTTGGATCTAATGTGATCAGCTCCACCTCCAGCATGTGCCCCCTCATCTCATCCTATTTTCCAAATATCCCTTCCAGGATTTTCCAAGCTTCATTGGGAGTCTTACAGGAAGATATGTGAAAAAGGAGATCGGGAGAAATAAGACTACAGATTGTTCCGAGTGCCTCATCCATGCGATTTAAGTACTTGGATTTTTCTATGGCTGATGTTAGCTCTGTATATGTATATGTTCAACCCTCTGGATCGGAGATGTATGGCTATTTTATCCTTCCATGCAAAATAGTTGCAAGGTGTAAGAATGAATTCTTTTTGGAATTCCATCTTTCCGTTGTCTTCAATCTTTTGTACCTGCAAAACATTTTGGTGTATCTTTTTCTTAGAAGTCTATCGGATATAATACCATGTAAATGTGTTGAAACTACATATAATATATCTATATAAACAATGATACACACATTTTCATAGAGAATAGAAGAAAGAAGAAGAAGGAGAGAAAGAATGGAAGAATTCTCATTAACAGTTGTGAATAATGAATAATTTACACATGATATACTTTATATAGCTCAATGAGTTTGACTTGAGGTAAAAAAATGCACCATAGTGGTGGTCTAGAGTAATATGGACACATATCAATAGTTACAGGAGTGAAATGCCACCTATTCTAGTCTCTCAGGCAGTTACGGGAGTGAACTGCCACCTAGTTGAGTTAACTAGTTAACTAGTCAACTAGTCTTCAGTTAAATGATTGAATAGAGAGTAGTGAGGAGTTAACTTAAGGAATCAAGGCTAATGCGCTACTTTGGTCATGATACCAATGAAATTTATAATTATCATGGTGATGATCCCAATGTTGAATGGTGATGATCCTAATGCAACATCTAAACTCAACTCAACTAGTCAAACTGAAGTATCAATTGAAAGAGAATATTCTCTAGGTGGAATATTCTCCCCTAAAATATAGGAGACTGGATAATGACTAATTATGATTAATAAACAAGGAATAACCTTAGGAAAAATAAATCCTAGGTGTGTGTGAAGTAACTCCAAAACCTTTTGGAAGAGGTACACGATCCCAAGTATCGTTTTCCATTAAAGAACGATACTCTTCATTCATTGTTGTATCCCATTCTGGATGACTTGAAGCTTCTGCAAATGTCTTTGGATCATGAGTTTATGAAACTTGAGCCAAAAGAGAAGAGTCTCACTGGAACTATGACCGTGTCCGACATTGATCTGAAGGATCACCGACAAGATCACCAGCTGCTTCTAGTGTTGAACAGACCCATCTAGGAAGCGGTTGAGCCGGTGTTGGTTCAGGTTTAAAGGACTCATCTGGAGGAAGGTGAGAAAGAGGAGGTGGATTTTCATCCTCACTGTCATCATCTGAGGAAGAAACTAGAATATAATAAGGCACAAATGTCGAAGATGGCTCACAGGCCGAAGAAGGCATGACCGTCGAATTAGGATCACATGCCAAAGAAGGAACAAACGCTGAATTAGGCTCGCAGGCCAAGATATTTTCATCAAATTTAACATCTCTTATAATAATAATTTCATTACAATGGGTTTGAAGAAGTATATAACCTTTGACATCTTCAGAATAACCAACAAATATACACTTCTCACTTTTAGGCTACAATGATTTCCTTTTCTCATCAGGAATGTGATCCCATGCTATACTGCCAAATACATGGAAGTGACTTACATCTGGTTTAATTTTAGTCCAAGCTTCTTCCAGAGTTATATTTTTAAGAGCCTTTGTGGGAGTGTGATTGACTATGTAATTTTCACAGTTGATTACTTCCACCCAATACTTTAGACTTAATCCCTTAGATTGGATCATACAATTAGCCATTTCTTTTAATGTGCGATTCTTTCTCTCAGCAACACCATTTTGTTATGGTGTATATGGAACAATGTGTTTCATTTGGATTCCCTGTGTAGTGCAGTAACTTGTAAAATTAGTGTTCACATATTCACCTCCATTATTTGTTCTTAACCTTTGAATTTGATGTCCATATTTCTTTTCTACATGGGCCTTGTAGGCCAAAAAATTGTCAAAAGCTTCACTCTTAAGTTTTAAGAAGTAAACCCAAATATGTCTGGAAAAGGCATCAATGAAAGTTTAGAAATACTTGCACCCAAAAAAAGAAGGAGAAGAAAGTGGACCACACAAATCACTGTGAACAAGCTGCAAAGGACCCGAGGCGTGCCAAGAGGCATGTTTGTCAAAACTGTCCCGATGATGTTTGTTGAGAACACAACCGACACAAACACCATCTCTTCATGAAACAAGAGGAAG
>SNQJ01S0068073.1:12754-39189 GCA_010110895.2 Picea sitchensis | reverse complement strand
ACCCTCTTATTTGAGTTCTGTAGAGTATTTGTATCTAACTCACAGTCTTCTCCTTCTGATTCTTGGACTTGTTCATCTTCAGCTTCAACTGTGTCCTCTGTAGCAGACTCAATATTTCTCACCTTTCTTACTGGGACTCCTTCATCAACATTTTATTGTCATAACTGAATGACTCCCCCTGTCCCTCTTCTTTGATATTCTATTACAACAATTTCATTTTTCTTCCATGATTCCTACAATCCAAGACTTTTATGACCATATGCATCACAAGAAAAAACCATTACAAACACTGTCATACCTGCTTTCCCTTTTTACAAATGAAGGACTTGTGTTAGACTTCTTATGAGTATTGATTTATTCCTTGTTGTATCCAAGACCGGATTTGTCATTTGGTGATCTATGACTATCCAAGATCTCATCCAGGGTCATGGAGCTATTCAGGAACTGATTTGGGTGTTTAACTTTGCAACCTTCACAACTTCTACTTCTGGCTTATGACATGATTCTTCTTCTACTTCTTCTTTTCTTACATGGGAGGATTCAATATCAACATCATTATCTGTTCTTATGCCTTTAGCCACCACTTGTCCTGAGTTTACATTTTTCACCTTACAATATTTGGGCGTGAACACGTCTTCACATCCTCTGTCAAACATTTGACTTGTACTGAGAAAATTATGTTTCAGACCATCTACAAGGAGAACATCCTGAGAATTTCCTTTGCCATTACTCAAACTCACCATCCCTTTACCCTTGATTTTACCTAGTTCATCATTTTCAAAGATCACATTTCCTGTTTTTATTTTACTTATAGGCAGAAGCTTATCCTTGTCTATAGTCATGTGCTTGGAACATTCATTGTCTATATTCTAGGAGTCCTTTTGTTTTTGAGTTGAAAGTATTAGACCACATTTTTCACTATCTTTCTTTTTCCATGTGTTGGCCTTTCTAGCTAAGAGATTTATCCTTGGATCTGCTTTGTAATTCTTCAGATGGTAGTTTGTAGCTTTGTGGCCCATGTTATGACATTTATAACATTCAAGCTCATTGTTCAATAGGTCAAAGTGATTTTTGAAGCATTGTCTACTTATTGAATGCTTATTATTTCTTGACCTCCTCAGTTGCATGTCTCTAAACTTCATTTGACAATTTTCAATCTGCGGTTGTTTATTACTTGGTTGTCTCATTCTCTATTGTGGTAGATATTTATTCCTTGGGTGTCTTGATTGCTCATGTCTAAATCTTAAGGAACAATTTACAGCTTTGTGGCCAAAGTTAGAACAACAGAAACAATATCCATAGAAAAAATCTTTGTACCTGGAAAATGGTTGTCTTCTTTGAGAAGGTCGATTTCTTCCATGCTGATGATTTCCTTGAGCAGAGGGTGTATTATTTATTTTTTCTACAGATTAAATTCTAGCACCATTTTCTTTACTCCTCCTGGGCAGCTGATTATCTTCTTTTGTTTCTACAGGTTTGTTGTTGTCATTGGTTGTAGATTTTACAAACTTGATGGATTCTTTGTTGCTTGGTTGACCACTATTTGATCCCTCTTCATAACCCAAACCAGTTTTCAACTTTGGATTCCCTTGTGGATTCAGAATGGTGGCTAATCCTTCTGATGCTTTGATACTTGACAAATTCTGATGATACAAGGATTGCAACTTCTCCAACTCTTTCCTAGTTTTCACTACTTCTTCTTCTAGAGCTTCACATCTTGCCTTATTTTCTGATAACTGTTGTTTCAGAATGTCTTCGATTTTCTTTTCCTCTTCTAATTCCACTTTTAGTAGGGAAAAGTCTTCATTAGGTTTTTTACTGCCTTTCTTGAACTGTATCAACAATTGTTTTTTCTTTCTCTTCTTAAGTCTGAGTCTGTCAATCTCTTCCAAAGTGTTGATCATCTCTCCTTCCAAGTCAACCACCGCTTCTTCATCATTAGCATCACTTCCTGTGATTTTATTATCATAATCCTCTTTGGCCATAAGAATGAATTCATTTACCTTATCTTCACAGGAAGATTCACTATCTGTGTCTTCTGAAGAGTCATCATTGTTTACACATAAACTTTTCTTTTTACCAAATCTCTTAGGTTTGTACTTCTCTTCTCCTTCAGTGTTATGGTCCTTCTGCTTGTGTGGACACTTAGATGAAAAGTGACCTATATTTCCACATTTAAAACATTTGAAGGGAAACTTGCATTGGTACTTGCCTGATCCTTTCTTTAGTCTTCTCACAATTTTTTCTTCAATTTTATCAGCCTCATAGCCCTCATTCTTGTCTCCTTTAAATGATGCTTCTCTAGTGGTAGATTTATATTTACTAATCCTCATTTCATAAGCAGTTAGAGTTCCTAGGATTTCATCAATAGACAGAGTCTTAAGATCATTCAGTTCTTCTATTGCAAAAACTTTTGGATTGAATCTATCAAGCATATATCTTAAGATCTTCTGAACTAGTAATACATCTTCAATCTTCTCACCAAGACCTTTCATGTCATTCAAAAGCTCCTCAACTCTTAAGAAAAATTTATTAACTTTCTCATCCTCATTCATCTTTAGTTGTTCAAACTGTAATCTGTAGGTTTGAATCTTGGCATCCTTTACCTTCTCATTAGCTTCATAGCTGCTAATGAGTTTGTCCCACATTGCTTTGGCAATTTCTAAGTGCATAACTTTTACAAATTCTGCTTCTGCAAGCCCACTCGGAATAATATTCATAGCCTTAGCATTGAAGCTGAATTATATCTTTTCATCCTTGGAAGCTAATACAATTGGCTTTACATAACCAGTCTCTACCACATCCCAAACATCTGCACCTAAATCCATTATGTAGGTCCTCATCCTAACTTTCCAGAAGCCAAAGTTTGTTCCATTGAATAGGGGGGCCTTATTATTTGAAGTTCCTCAATGGATATTCATGTTTAAGCTCTAGGAGCTACCCTTAAATAAAGGGAACTCTCTTTGATAACAATTGTTGGACAACTGAGAGGGGGGGTGAATCAGTTGTTACCATGCTTAAACAATTATGCTTATTTTAAACTCTTTACAGAGCACTCAATGACAATCACAATAATGTAGGGAGGTAAGCAATAGAACATATTAATGCTCTGTAGTTTCCTAGAGGTTGTCAGGAGGTAGAAGAAATTTATCAGAGGTAACTTTATCCAACCATTTCGAAACTGGGATGTAGCCCTGCCAATTTTAGAGAGGGATCTCTCTGTAAGATTTAAATATGTTTTAGGTTTCATGTATTAGGCTAGTTAAATAAATAAGATTGTGTTGTTTGTTTTATAAAAATGGCTAAAATATTGTTTACACATCCATTGGGCTATGGGGTCTGTGTTAAGGTTTGAGATCAAAGAACATATTTTATTAGGTTTCTTCACAGGGAAGGATAATGCAACTGTTGGATCCTTTAGAATTAAAATGATGGATAGCAGAAAAGATGAGATAATCAATTAAAATAAAGAAGCATTCAAGAATTTCTTTATCATAACATCACAAGACAAACACTTATATCTTTAAAATCCAGAAACAAAGTATACGAAGATAAATTCTGCAACTTTAACTTCTTTTAAATGATCAGATATAGAAAACAAAAATGACTACGGAGACAAATAAACCATTCAATGAAGAGGAGTAAAAATCACCAACAGTTAACATGCATGAATCTTGTGAATCATCCTTTTTATTACTGGTAGATCTCTTTGAAAAAGATTACAGTGCTTACAACTTTCTTGGGCGTAAAGATCAACCCTCAATAATTCAAAGTTTGAAGTATTTATAAGAAAGATTACAAACAATCATGTCATTAATGATCAAGACATGGTGGAGTCTAAATCTAACTAACTAGATAACAAAATAAAAAAATATAGGAACTGCTAATGATCTGTCAGATTCTTCATGCTAATTTTGGGGAAGGTTGTTGGCGAGTCATCAACTTGACTTTGACTGCTTTGTATGCTGACTTGGATTGTACACCTCATCACTTACTCGATCAGAGTGAACATATCCTCCCATCTCTTTTGACTGGGAATGGTGACTTTTAGTAACCTTCTGTAGACTTCATCCATCTCTGTATATTTGGCAAAAGTTGGCTTGGTGATGAAAATATACTTGATTTCATGTTGGATAGTGAGGTCCAACTGCAGAGTCTCTAAAAATGCCTTGCCTGTTATGCTACCCTGTATTCCTGAAAACTTAGAGCTATCCTTTGCCACCATGGTGATTGTTTGCTTGTAGTCAGACAAAGTCATCAACTTGTCATTTAAAACCAGTAAACTGGGAAGACCTTTCTTTTGCAAAGCATCAATATTGCTGAAGAATCTATGAACTCTGATATCCATGTTTTGGGATCTCTCCTCCAATTGTAACATTAGTCCTCTCTTGGTCAAAACTTTCTTAACCTCGAGGATAGTCTCTATCCTATCATCAATTTCCAGAATTTCCAACTCCTCCTTAGCTCCTCCTTAGTCTTCAAATTCAGAAACCTGATGATTTCATTTTCCTTTGTGGGCATTTATCCCAGCTATCCCTTTGTCTTGTCAATGGCTTGCCTGCTCCTCAACACCAGTTCATTTTTTTCAAACATGATCTGCACAAGTGGCTAGATTTCTGCCATGGATTTTGAGATATCCATCCAAATGTTCTCTTTGGCTTTTTCTAGTGTTTTGCCCAAAACTGTTTGCTTCTGCAGTTCCTGCTTAAGTTTTTCTGATGTGTGCCTCTCAGTGTTGTAGTTGTCCTAGAAGGAAGATTTAAGTTTCTGGATATTCTCTATCTCTTGTTTCAATCTTTTGATTTCCGCTCCTTGTATGGTCATATCCTCCATTGACTTTGCTAGAGTTTCAGATGTTTCTAGAACTGTCACTGGGGTAGCTGATGGAATTTTTGTTGTGGTAGTTGTTGATGTTGTCACTGTGCTAACTCCTATGAGGGGAATTGCACTTAGTGAAATGACCTCCATGGGCACTGTCTGTTCCTTTTCCTTTACTAATTTTTCCAACTCTTCTTCCATATATTTGATCTGTGCATTTTGTTCCATGATTAACTTCAACATCTCTTCTTTTTGGCCTTCTATCTCGGCAATCTCTTTGGCTTGTGAATCTTTAGTAGTTGGCAGTTTTAGTTGCTTTCTCAAGGAAGATATGTCAACGTTCTTTTTCTTTAGCAGTTCTTCAACTACTTTCACATTGGAGGGGTCGTACCCAATTTTAAGTACTAGCTCTTCTAAATATTTTATCATGTTATCCTTTTCAAAGGATGACACTTTCTCCAGCTTTAGTTGATTCTGAATGTTATTCAGAGAAACCCACAACTTTGCAACAATTGTGGAGGTGTTTGTTGATGTTGAGAAAATCATTTCTTTATTTTGTCTGTGCAAGTCCATTTGGTTAGTTGGATGTACCTCTGTAGCATCAAACTCGAAAGTTGACCTTTTGTAATCCGAAATTTCCTTTGGTTGAGGCACCTGTGCCTGCAAGATGGCCATATGAATTCTCCCCTTTTATATATCAAAGGCGGAGAGAAGTCTATGATGTGTTGTTGATGTTTATTTCTAGAATTGGGCATAAGTGTTGTTGGTCATAATCTCATTCTTTTTCTTAATCAGATTGTATTTCTAAAAAATACTTAGTCCTACGGATCCTTGTGGTGGTTGGGAGATCAAGGTGGTATCAGTTTTCTTTTTTGATGAAGAGGTAGACATCATTTGTTGACTTCTTGAGAACAATGGTGAATGGTATCCCTCTTCTACTGTGGTAGACTAGGTCTCTTCTCCCCTAGATCTATCAGGGGTATGACTGGTCTTGGGCTTTTTCCTGTAAACCTGAAAATCCTCTGGTGAGACTTCAGTAATTGACGGGGAGAATTCCTTTCTAGGCCTCCTCTCTATGGTACTTGTGGAGTAGTAGTTTTTTAAACACTGGCTGAAGGAGGCTATTGTTCTGATTCTTCCAAGATGTTCACTTCCCATTCTGCCTGGTTCATGAATTTATCAATTTCTGGTTTGGGAATGTGAGCATATGGAGAGATTTTATTCCTTAGACTGGTTTCTACGATGATGCTGCAAGGATCATAGTTCCATGAAAAACTAATGCTGAACTTCATCTCCTTCAAAAGTTTATCGGCCATTGCCCCTGTGGCTTGACTGTTACAGATGAAAGGTCATATATGTCTCTTGATCCTCAATTGTTTTTTCTTCTTGAAGGCTACAAAATGAATATCATCTCAGTTAATCATTTACCTAATATATTCCAAGGCGAATATCTGCACTGGAAAATATCTAGGCAGTTTGTAGGGGGCCAACTCGCATCCATAAATTATAATCTGTGTGTGTTTCTAGTATAGGTACCAGTCTCTGGTCTTGGTGAGGTCTGAGAGATGTAAAATTCATTGGATTTCTTCGTTTATCCTTGGTTCTTGTCTGTCGTTGAGCATTCTTACCATTGGATGGTAGAAATGATCTATGAACTGATTGAAGGTGAATTATGGTGAGTTCCTTCTCAGCAATGACGTCCAGCATGTGACCGGCTGTGGTTTTCCATTCTGATCTAGCTTCTGCATGGAAAACAAGAACTTGTTTATTTGGAAAAATACAAACAAGTATGCTAGTATTGAAGAATACCGGAACATGCCTTCTCTGGGAAACTTGAACAATTGTTCGTGAATATTCTCGGCCAGAAAATTGTTGTAGTCAAATAGCATTACGGTGCTTTACTCGGTAGAGAAGATAGATAGATAACCCAATATTGGCTCATCTACCCACTCGTCTGAGTAGTATCCAAGTAGACTGCAAAGAGAGGAAATAATTTGATTTCCTTTTACTGAGAAAATCAATGACTAATACAGGGGATTTTCTTTGGGTAATGGGGCACTCTCAAGGAGGAAAAGTTCAAAAATTTGCACTCTCTGGGGAAAATAAAAATTTTGATACATTTCGGCTAGGATCTCAATGGTAAAAGGAGAAAAGGATTCGGCTTTGGATATTTACAGCATCTGGTCAATGGATTCGGGTGTGATAGTGAACAGGGTCTCTCCGGAGGATGAAACAATATCTCTCTTATCAGGAAGGTAGTGTGCTTGGCACTTGAGGGTGAACTCGGGGAAATGATAAATTTGGGGAAAATGATACAGTGGGAGATTGGACGGCTAGAGTCCAATCTTCTCACTCTGGGCTAAGAAAGTGTCTCTGAACCATGAGGGTAACTCAGCAAAATCAAATTCACATTTGGGCAATGAAATCAGGTAATCTTTGTTAGCCAGAGGGATCCGTTCGAGGTTGATAGGAGGTAGGAGGAAAGGATTTTCATCAATTTCTGATTGTTTGGACTTTGGCACCATCGCTTCGACTGATACTTGCATAATTTGAAAATCAAATGAAGTTGACGGTAGATTCCAGGAATTAATGGAGGTTGTAGATAGAAAAAGCAAAGAGAATGATGGTTTCATAGGTGCGTGGATAGTGAATGATGGAGGAAAGGTGAAAAAACAAGATTATCTGGGCAAACGGGTATCCGTTGGAGGTGCAGGGGACAGGGCAGCAGGCTAACGAATATGTTTGCCTGTATTAGTTAGCCAACGGGTACTTCGGGTATGAGGTGGAAGGTAAAGGATGGGTGATGGGTGTGCGAGGATGATGTGGAAGTTAGTGATTGGAGGATAGCTGAATGGGATATGAAACGTTACGGGTGAGTGGAGGAAAGTAAGTTGGCGAAGTAATGAGACATGAATTATAAGAGGCGGTAGTGGAGTGTGATGTCATGGGACGACGATGGTATGGGAATCTGGTATGGCAGTTTACTCGGAGGGGNTGGGGGGGGGTAGGCAGTAAACGATTTAGAGCAAGGGGGGTCTGAGTTAACACAATGGTGACACATTAGGATGGGGCCCACTGGGGAATACCACCAACGCAGAACCTCCCCCCTTTCCATTAAAGGTATAATGGTCAGGGGGTTCGATATTACTTGTCGGCCATCGATCTGAGCACTGCTTGCTCAACCGTAGATCTTGGCGCACTTTTTACCTGCGGAGCGTGAATCATGTTACACTACAGAGACTTAGGATAGCGCCATTTTGTGGGGTTTTTGCACTTCTATTGTTATTTTTCCACCAAGGATTTAGAACATAACCTTCTAACATCAAACAAAGAATCTCATCCGACTGTATGCTTGTTTTATTGAAAGGAAAACTAGCTAGCCTATGTCCTATCCTACTTACCTAACACATTTAACCTATATTAGACTATTGGGCTAAGAAATTACTCTATCCTGGGGCTATTTGATCAAGTTTAAACAGTTTGATCAAATTTATTCACTAACTAACCTATCTACTTTTCTAAGATTAAACAGTTTAGCCAAGATTTATTCACTAATCCTATCAGCATAAATTCAAAAAGACTTGACCATGGTTAGACTGTATGGATCAAACCATTCTTATTACATGGGGCTTTATTATTTTTATTTTATGCCCCCTTTTATTCTTTTCCTTTTCTTTCTTTTTCTTTTCTTTTCTTTTTCTCTTTTTTTTTCTTTGTAAATCATTTGCAGAATGAAACATTATTTGCAACCCAAAATATAGTAAAGGTAAAAATTTCCAGTCACCAGTTGATCCTATGAATCATAGGGTTATAATAGTGGCTCCACCTGGGGATGGTACTCTCCTTGTGAAATGCCAAGAACCTACTTCCTGATGTCCTAAAAGATTATCTCCATAGCTTCTTCTGCTATTTGATTTGTTTTGTTTTGAAAATTTGGTGGCATTAGTCAATGGCTTAGGGCCTTCTCTACGGGCTTCAACCATCTGATCAACATCACCCACACATAACCTAGAAATAACGAAATGGTTTGTACAATGGAAATGGGTGGCTAGAGCCTTCATTGGGATGGTAAATAATGCTTCAGCATCCTTCCATTCACAGGTCCACCTGGCAGGTCTGTTCCATCACTGTCCTTGAGAAAAAAAGCGTTATTTCCTTTGTATGCATGAATGGTGTAAGGGCCCTTCCACAATCTATCGAACTTTCTATGTTTATTCTTATCTTCATTTTCGAAATCCCACTTCAGTACCAAGTCGCCTAACTCAAAATCATCTTCTTTAGTTCTTCTGTTAAAAATATTTTTGATGTTTTCCTGGATGATCTGAGTCTTGTTGTATACTTCTTCCCTGGACTGTTGCAATTGGATCATTTGATTTATTCTCCTTTGGGTATCATTTGGCTCTGCTTTCACTTCCTGCAAAAGTTTCATAACAAGGATTCCTAAAGAGGTAGGGAAAATTGCTTCAGTTTCATACACCAACTGGTATGGAGACATACCAATTGATCTCTTAGTGGTTAGTTTGTCAACCCAAAGTGCGAAAACCAACTTGTTATGCCAGGATTTCTTATTTTCTTGTAGCGTATTGTTAATAATATTCACTAGATTTTTATTTGAGGACTCATCTAGCCCATTTCCCTGAGGGTAATCAGTTGTGGAGTGTTCCAAGGTAATGTGGTACTGGCTACAAAACTCTATAATATTTTTAGATCTGAAGGTTGTTGCATTGTCAGTTATGATTTTTCTAGGAGATCCAAAACGAGACAAAATTTAATGATGACAGAGTCAGTGGCTTGCCTGCATGGTACAACTTCGATCCACTTCATGAAGTAGTCTGTGGCAGTGAGTATCCACCTGTGTTGGTGTTGACGGGCGAAAACGACCGTCCGTCAACTGAGAGAGTGGAACCGGTCCGGGGTTGTCTAATAACCCAAGACGTTTGGAATGAACCACCCTAACGGGTTTAGCGGATCTGTTAGCCGATCTAAGGTCCTAAGAAAACAAAAAGAAAACTAATCTAAACTAGCTAATCTAACTAAAACTAAATAAAACAAACTAAACTAACTAACAATTATTAAAACAAATTAAACTAATCTAACTATTCTATAATACAATCTACTAACTACTACTATACTAACTCTAACTAATTAACTTACTATCTACTAACATATACATAACTTATTCACAAAATGTACAATATCTACAATTTACAGATTTAAATAAAACCTGAAAAACTCATTTACATTCTTCCCTAAGACAGAGAAAGATATTTTTTGTTGATTTTATGATTTTATGAACAAGAAATAAAACTAACTAAAACTAAACAACTAATATACTAATTCTAATTACACATATATCTAACTAAACTACTAATAAATATACTAAAGAAATAAACAACAAACTGAGCTGGAAACGCTCCAGATTTGTCTTGTGTATGATGACTGTTTAAGAAAATCAGAGGGAGGAAACCTACTCCGAATCATCCGGAAGCTTCTCGTAAACGATAGCTGCAATGCTCCTTAAGTTTGATTATAGGACAAACAAGACATAAAAAATAACAACAATCTTATAATTTATAAATCTCTACAATTAGATAAACCTGTATGTAAAGACTTATACATGATAGTTCAATTGATGAAGAATAGAAATCTGTCATTCATTAGATGAACTAAGTAATTGTTGTATTCTTTAAATTAGTGAAAGAAATCAGGCACGTATCACATTAATTCAATCATATCATTTTACAGAAGACTGTGATAGCCAAAGTAGTCACTAATCAAATACAAATTGATAAAGATAAACATGAAACAAAATATTGATATTATGAAAGCGAAAGCTGTAGCAGAACATCAACTTCTATCTCAGTTTGTATTAAAAATGCATAGCTTGGTTCTCCCACAAGTGAGGATGCCCCTTATTACAAAAATAATAAGTATTTATAAGTTTTTCCACAGGGTAAAACCTCCCTGTTTAAGTTATCAAAACTGTTTACAAAAATCTGGGAAAATATCCCAAGTTCAACTAAACTAGGAAACTACAATAAAACTAAAACACACAAATATCCCCTAGATTGTCCAACATGTACCATGCAATTTCGAATTCACCTGAAAAGGACCAAAAATGAACAAGTTAGAAGGATCTTTTATTAATAAAATGATAAAAATTTAATTCTATAGACTAGCTACAGAATCCTCTGATTCTGTAGCTGGTCTAAAATAAGATACAGAATCATCATTGAAATTGATTGAAAATCTTTTAAAGTATTCCATTTAATTGACATCCAATAGCCATTTGAAAATGAATCATTTAATTTTGAGTTTGTTATACCATTCGAAATCAAACAGGATCCAAATCAATTAAATGACTACAAAGATAGGCATACTCTATTTTGTTTGTTACCACAAAGTCAAGTGACAAATTATATGGCGCAGTAATGCAATCGTTTCATAACCAATCGAATCAAACAGCTTGTGAAATCGTTTTGATATCAATTAAATGATTATAATCAAAACAAATGGAAAGCAACTGTTACGCTGCCTTGTCAACAGGAAATATGAATTCGACAAGATCTTTTTCAAATCGTTATAACTGTGTTGACACAACAAACAATTCATGCCATGAATAGATCAATTCAAACTTGGCGCGAAAATCAATTCAAATAAAATCATAACAGGCTCGATTGATTGGCAATAGAATTCGTAATTTGTTATTGCAAATTGGGCCAACAAGATCGATTGACTTCGATCAAAATCGTTCCAATCAAACGAATTATAACTGGGTTTGACCAATTCGTTTTACAAATTTAAAATCAAACAGAGGATCAATTATAATCGGAATCCAACTCATCAAATAATCTTGCCAACGCAGAATAATAGCGAATCGAACAGCTAAGGTTTTCACATAGTTGTTATGACTCAAAATCATTCCACGATTCGGGTGCACTTGCACAGACTTAAATGAGCATTGTTTTTATAAAAACATAATCGTTTTTTCCCAAATCAAATTAAACAGAGTGATATTCCCGATTTGGAAAATTATATGACACATCATATCGTAACAACCAACTTATTGAAATCATTTGCCAATCGCATCATGTGAGCCATAATGAAATCAAATCCAAACATGATCGTATTCTAAATTGAGCATGAGAAACTTTTTGTTCAGAGTAGACAAAACGAATTCAATTGAAAGTGAACTATCAGTTTCGTTAACTCAATCAGGCAAACCAATCAATCAAATCCAAACGAAAACCATTTAAATCCAATCAAAATCTATTGATAGCTATACTGGGAATGATCAAATCATATATCAAATCGAAATTTATTTTTATTTTTAGCAAAGAAACACAATATACAGGATGAACACATTATGAAATATAAACAGAGCTATTCGAAGTATAACAGAGCTATTTGAACACCGAATTTCAATCACGATATTACTCACGGTCACTCACAAAATAAAACAATATCAAAAATCATACATGTACAGCGACGAGACGGCTTGATCATGCCAATTTGGAGTTGATAACTGCCGTAGCCGATTCAATGTTTTTGAAAAGGATGGAGCCTGTTGTCTTCTGTTTCTTATCAATTGCTTGGAGTTGGTCTCGTTGGCTGGTCAATACCTCAATTCGACTTTCCATTGATTGAATTTTCGATTGGAGTATGGGAACATCAATGTAGTATCGTTCCAACCATAAATCGAATTGGTCACAGGATGACTGTGTGGGGTTTGGAAGAGCAGGCGAGGTTTTGGAAATATGGCTGAGGGTTTCGTTAGGCAATTTAATACCAGGGTAGCTAGGATCATTTCTTAGGCAGGGAGGAAGACTCGTCACGAAATCGTAAGGTGGTTTGGGGCATAAACCCTGTGAATAAGGATACTCATCGGCTAAAAAACGTTCTACATCAGAATCAGAATCCTCACTAAGGATTATAGGCTTTGGCTCAACAAATGGTTTAGGTTTGTTTCTATCCATCCTTGAAATCATCCAAGCGTTCTTGTTACCCTTGGCATTAGCAGTAGGGTTTTCCTTGGGCTTTTTGCTCACAGGTCTCTTAATAGTCTCGGCCTTCTCAGTTCCAACGTCTGGTAAGTCAATAGGAGGGTAGACCATAGGATTAGGAGAGGGTAATAAGATATGTAAGGGCATGGATGGTTGAACATAGGTTTCACTTACCACAGGTTTGTCAACCTGGACAGGGTTTGTGTCATCAAAACCATTCTGAGCTATGAAAGCTCTCCAGCTATCACCATGCAAACTCAAATCATAAACAATGATAAGCTTAATAAGCCCATGGTGGAACAGGATACTGTCAGCCTTCTACCTTTTGAACCTTTTCGACATTTTATATAGGCTGCGATGAAAGTAAAAGGTCATATTCAACGAGTATCTCATAAAATTCATTAGCAAACGCAGGTGGTAGAGGAAAATGAGTCTGTATCGACCTTCACAGGTGACAAAATGTTTGACTACCATTAAATTATTGTGCCATCGTGGTTTAAGTGTAGAGATGGGCATACCTCTGTCACAAGAGGTGACTTTGTGCAAGAGGAACAACAATGTCCATGGAACCTCCTCGACCTTACAATTTTTGAACCAACGCTGTCCCGAGGAGGGTAGCCCTGTAGCAGAACTAATAAATTCCTCATCAATTTCCAACTGGATGTCTCCCACCTTGGCTCTACAGCCATCGAAAGTCATGGAAAATTGTTGCGCCACAGCTAGGTTAAAACCCTCAAAACGCTGCACGAAGGTGAGCCATCCGTTATCCTCCAAGTCTTTGCAACCATTGTCAAACATTAACAAAGCTTGGTTTCCATTTGGCTCGATTCGCACGACTGGTTCCATGGAGCCGAGCACATGGTAAGCCGAGGGTTTGGATCATAACACACACAGGACCAAAGCTACCCGAGCTAACAGAAGTGAACGGGCAAAAGGGATAGGCATAAATGTCATCGTGTGAAGGTGGTGGATCTTATCTCTGCCATGCAAAATAGTAATTGCCAAAGTACAACCACCAATTTACATAGTAGTTCAACCCATTATAGCATAGTTCAACATTCATATCAATTGGCCGACCAATGAAAACAATGGTGAGTGTATAATCCAATGCGCAATCAACATTGTGCCAAAGTTTTAAACCATAAATCATTCAAATTGAAACCAAAATCAAATATTAACCATGCGCCAATGTATTGTAATAGCTGATCTCAAGTGTTTAACCAATGTACCAATGGGTATTCATATAATCAACCAACCAATAGTTATGAAAACATTAACATAGGGATTATATTAAAAAGATATGTATGAAAGATTTAAACATAATACCCATGTATCTTATGAAACCAAAGGTCAAGTAGGTCAAATAAAAATCCAATCCAAATACCAATGCATTACACACTTAATGAAACCAAGTCACACCATCAATACGAAGCATGAGTACTGCTCAAAGGATCTTTCCAGCGGTATAATGATAATTAAATGTAAGCGCAATAGGCATATCGACAAAAAAATAATGACGATTCAGATAGTGATTTTAAAGCGACTTCGAAAGACTAAGTTTTCATGCTTACAGTCATGAAACAAAATGAAGGTGAATATGTAAATGTCGCAGAAAAATAAAAATGTCGTCTATTTGAAAATTGCGACGAAAAATTGATGTTTGCAAAATATTGGTGTAGGCAACTTATACGACAATAGAAAAATGTGAATTGGCTGCCAACAATGGTGACACACTTGTAGAAGCAGTTATCTCTGTCAAAAAGAAACAAATCCATCTTAGGACAGTAAAGAAAATTTCAACTCAAAATAACAACCAGAAAATCGTATAAACATCATCATTAACCAATCATTCCAGCAATGTTTCAAAAGATGAAAACTGATAAAAGTCTTAAGACCAACAAGTCATGATATTAAAGATAAAATATCCAATACTATTGGCATAGCCATTGCTACCAGCAGGCGTCCATAGCCTCGACAGGGTTTCCATTTAACCCACTCTGACATCTGTATCCTGCCAAGAAGTTCTGGATTAGAATAAAGGACATTAAAGAGGTTCCTTTTTTGCAAATTTTCATATACCCGACATTGCTTCGCTGCCAGCAGGCCTGTTCAGTACCCCGACGAAGTTCTCTTGGCGCCATGCATGCATTTACCCGCTGCCAGCAGACCTGTTCAGTATCTCGGCGGGTTTACACTCACTTCCCACAACTCTTCTTAATATTTTTTTATTTTGTTTTTCATAGATATGTAGCTGAGCGGGGTGACGCCGAAAATCATGATATTTTAACATATTTTTTCAGACGTCATCAGAATTTTTTAGAACTATCCTTTATCTAGATTCAGAGGTGTTTTATTTACAAAAACAACTTCCTCAGACAAGGAGACATCTTCTGATTCATTCCTTTACGGAATAGGGACAGCGTAAAAAGATAATGGATGATCATGACAAACTTTACTTAGAGATCGAAATCAGTCAGGTTCTTTCAAACAACAGACTTTTTCCAACTCAGATATTGATTTCAAAAATATGCCATTGATGTTTGTACAAATTTTTCAGAAGTTATTTCAGCGAAGAAAAGTTCTATTGTCTTTGTCTGAATATTTCAGTGTACAGGTATGTGTGTTTTCAAAGAAAACAGAAACTGATAGATTGAAATCAAAATAAAAAATAGAAAGCAAACGAAAAAGAAAACAAAAGAAAAATATATACATAATATACAAGAGTAGTTATCAGGCAAAGTATCTCTTCAGGGCTTGGCCATTCACCGGGTAGGTGTCAATCTACCCTTCAAGATTCTACAATCGAAAATAACTGGGACCCAAATTTTCAGCAATTAAAAATGGTCCAAGCCATAAGTTTTGAAATTTCGTGTGCTCTCCCTTTCCCTCATGTGGTTTGTCCCACTTTAAGACGATATCACCTACTTCAAAATTCCTATCAAAAGCAGAGTTAGAATCGAACCAGCTTTTAACCAGTTGTTGATGTTGATCTAACTTACGTTTAGCTTGGGATCTTACCTCTTCCAGCTTCATCAAAGCGTTAATTTGGTTTTCTAGAGGGGGACAATATTCTTCTTGAACTTTCTGTGACAACTGTAGTGAAGGAAGAAGAATGTGAGGTGGCAGAATTGCTTCTCTGCCATAAACGAGAAAAAAGGGGGAGTTACCTACAATGGCTTTTGGTGTTACCCTATCAGCCCACAACGCGTTCAGCATAGCATTGTGCCAACTTTTGTGATTTTCAACTACGGTTCTCTTGATAATTTTGATCAAGTTCTTGTTTGTTGATTCCGCCAATCCGTTGCCCTGAGGGTAATAACTAGCAGAATACTTCAACTTAATTCCTTTTTCCAAAGAGAACTCGGTCATCTCAAGAGAGGAAAAGTAAGAAGCATTATCGAAAACTAAAAAGTCAGGGATACCGTAACGAGTGATAATATTTGAATTTAGAAAGGCAATTACCTGACTGGTGTTGACAGTTCTTAGCGCAGCAACTTCAGACCATCATGTAAAGTAATCTGTGGCTATCACAATAAACTTGTGTTGTTGTGCATATGGGAGGTTGATTGGACCTATGATATCAAGGCCTCACTGCTAAAAAGGAGAATCTACTGAAACGGGCTGCAAAGGAAAGGCTGGTTTTTGCAACCGCCCTGATGCTTTCTGACAGATGATACATTTACGACACAAGGCATGGGCATATCTAAAAAGTGTGGGCCAGTAATAACTGGCTCTTAGAACTTTATGAGTTGTGGTGTCACCACCAAAGTGACCACCATTTTCTCCTGCATGCAACTCTAGCAAGACTTTCTCTGCTTTGTCTTTTTCAAGACAACGCATCAGCACGCCATCAGAATTCTGACGAAACAGGATACCATTAACCAGATGAAAGGAGGCAGAATTTAGTCTCAACACCCGTCTTTTGGCGGGGTCAAGGTGACGGGGAGCTAATCCATGTTCAAGACAAAATCTTATATCCTCGTACCAAGGACTAACAAGGTTTTGTGTGCAATAGATTAGACTTTGATCGCTTTGTCCTAGGTTTGGCGTATCACTTTCTTCTTGTTGTTCTACTGCTGAATCAGCAACTAACTTGCATAACCCTTGGCCTCTCACAATCTGAGCTGGGGTGATTTTCAAGTCATACTCCTGCAAGGAGGTGACCCAGTTGGCTCTCTTTTCTCCTAGTTCCTTCTGCACTAACAAGTTCCTTACGGCTGGGTAGGGGACAATGACTTTCGTCCTTGACTTCAAAAGATAGGACCGGAAGTGATTAACTTCTTTGAAAACAGCGTAGGCTTGCCAATCTACCGCTGGGTAATTAAGTTCGGTGCCTTTGAAAGAATATCTCAGAAAGGCAATGGGTACTTCATGGTTCTCGACATTCTTCTGAGTTAGGACGACGTCATAGGAACGGTCAGAAGTAAAAGTGTAGAGTGTAAAGTCTTGAGAAAAATCTGGGCTCATGAGAGACGAGGCGTCTATTATGGCCTTCTTTATTGCATTAAAAGCTTGGTTTTCTAGGGATCCCCAGTGATATTGGGTGTCTTTCTTAATCAAATTCCTCAAGGGTCTGACCATTTCGGAGAAGCTGGGGACAAATCTTCTCACAAAGTTAATATGGCCTAAGAAAGACTGCATAGATTTTTTGGATGTAGGAGGGGGAAGTTTTGCGATGACTTGAGTCCTCTCGGGGTCAATAATCATTCCTTTGCTAGACACAATGAATCCTATGAGTTTACCCTATTCTACTGCAAAGATGGAATTTTTAGGATTGAGGGAGATGTCGTACTTACGACATCGCAGTAGGACGGCTCGTAAGTGAGCTAGATGATCGTTTTTGTTTTTAGAAAATATAGTCACATCATCTAAGTAAGCTACAATGGACTGATTAATTAATCATCGGAAAGAAATGTCCATTGCTCTCTGAAAAGTGGCACCAACATTAATTAATCCAAAAGGCATTTTGCGATAAGCATAAGTTCCCCACAGGGTACGGAAGGTAGTTTTTACTTGGTCTGGTGGAGACATTAGGACTTGGTTGTATCCAGAGAAACCATCCAATAAGGATAGCGTCTCGAAACCAGATACCTGTTGAAGGATTTGTTCCATGGGCGGGACATGATAGTTATCTTTGTCAAACGCTCTATTGAGGTTTCGGAAATCGACGCAAAGTCAGATTTCCCCATTTTTCTTCCGGTCTGGGACAAGGTTAGAAACCCACTGAGTGTGCCTAACATGAAAAATTATTTTAGCATTTAGGAGTTTATTCAATTCTTTTTGGACAGTCGGTTCCATCTTAGGGTGCATTTTCCTCAGTTTTTGTTGAAAGGGTAAGGTTTGGGGCTTCATCGGGATGACATGCTATATGATATTAGGGTCGAAAGTCTTAAGATCATCATATGTCCATGCAAAGACATCCTTAAATCCTTTAAATAATCTAACAAATGCAGCTTTTTCTTGTTGAGAACATCCCAAGCCTAAGTTAATGCACTGAGGATTTTCATTAGTTCCTAAGTTCACTTTTTCGTAAGATAATGAGGAACTATTGGTTTTACAGTTGACTGTCTTTTTAAATTTATATTCAAAATCATAAAACTTCTCTAATCTTACTACAAATTTTGGGATCGAGTTTACCATATCCGATAGATCTTCAGGAGTTTTCGGATCAGGTATTACCATAAAATCGTGCAAATTGTCGTCGTGTGTGTGTTCGTCTACCACCGCGCCTTGAAAGGTTTCTTCCATGTGCAGAAAGTTGATGATCTGCTGATCGTCATCAAAGACTCTCCAGTTCGTGATGTTGTCAGGAATGGATGGTCGAAACAACAACTCGACGGAGAATGCGTCTGGGGACAAGCCTTCTGCGGGAAGAAGTTTAGAAGCTACATTAGCTAATAGATCTGCTTCATCATTATTTAATCTAGGAATGGAATTTATATTGAAAGCAAAACAATTATTCATTAAATTCCATACCTCAGACTGGTAGCTCTTGAGATGCAGAGAAAGACAATGGATACAATTTCTTACCTATCTAACCACTATTTCAGAGTCGCCAAAAACAACCAGGTTTTGAATGTTCATATCTAGGGCTTTTCTGAGACCTTGCAGTAAAGCCTCATATTCTGTAGTATTATTAGTACATTCGAATTCCAACCTACATGCTATCAATGTTTTGTTACCTTCTGGATTGATAATGATGCAGCCTGCTCCGGCTCCTTCTTTGGACTTTGACTCGTCGAAATAAAAAGACCAGATTGGATTTCCATTGGGTACATGAGAACATTGCATGGAAGCAGTTGGATGTGTGTACGCTGCAATCTCAGACTGTTGTTCTGGATTGATGATAGGCGAAGCCTCAGCCATGAAGTTGTTGAAGAAGGTGTCCATCCCTTGTACTTCAGGTGAATCAACAGAAGGTGTGAATGGTTCATTAGGATCATTCAAATCTATGACCGTGAACTTAAGGTAGCGTTCACGATTCACCCTGATTTTGTTGGGCTTGCCATTCTCTGGAAGCCATAAGTGAGACCAGTCTGTCGCGAAGTAACCATGTAGTTTCTCTGACCAGTCCCTGCTTAAAAATAGACCATACACTTCTGGAATATCCACAACAATTATATCAATAATTTGATGAACCTTGGGGTTAGATGATAATCTGATAAGTACATTCTTTAGTTCACCTATAACTTTAACATTGGTTCGATCAAGTTGTATGATTTTTAAAGTCGAGGGTTCTACTTCAGCATTAATCTTCTGGCAAACAGACCAAGGCATCACATTGGATGACGCCCCTGAGTCCACCATACAATTATGCATGTTTCTATTAAATATCTCGAAGGTTAATAGGAAAGGAGGTACATTCTTACGAGTACTGAGAGTCGTAGCTTGTGGCTTTTTACTCGCAGTTTCTAAAGCTACTTTATCTACATTATTTACATTATTTACATTACTTACAGGAAGGCTTCCTTTATCTTGAGGATCAGGATTATTTTTAGTGGAAGTCTTCTGAGGGACTTTGTTTTGCACAACCTTGTTACCATTAGAATTACCATTTTTTCCATTCTCAGAAATATTTTGCAACATTTTTTGTAACAAAAACAGAAACTTCAATAACTCATAAATAGAAATGTTAGCCCTTAACTTTTTAAGATCTTCAACAACATCATAATCTAAGTTGGGGTTCACATTACTCTGTTTAGTTTCAACTGATTTAGATTGCTTTGGAGGTGAAGTTGTAGTGTTTTCAGTAGAAGGTTTATTTGTTGTATTACTCCTAGTGTTATAAGGATGAACTGTCTCGAAATTAGCTTGAAAGATGCTATCCGAGAAGTGTCCAAAAATGTTTGGAGAAGACTCTTCTTCTTGGACTGTCTCTTGTTCAACTACCTCCTCAGGAATCTCAGGAGGCATCAAGTTATCTTGGGCTTCTAGAATTGTTTGAAGGGCACATTGCAAGATTTCTAGATTTAGGCCTTCGGTGGTTGGGTTAGGTCGGTTGGTGGGAAAAGTCTTCCGGAACGAGGGTTTGTAAGGTCCTTTACTAGAGGAAGCTTCTTCGGTCGACCTTTTCAAGTCTATAACTTGATTTGACAGTTTCTGAATAACTTTAGTTAGGTTTTCCAAATTAGAGCTTTCAGGTTGTGTTTTACTTTGAGTAGGTCTGGGGAGTATTTCAATCTTCTTTTTGGAAGAAGAACTAGTCTCTGTTTCATTTCTAGAAGATTCTTTATGACTAAGTATGTCTTTTTCGATTTGGCTGGCCTCCTCAAAGGCTTCTAGCAACGTGGCTTTCTTAGATCGTTTAATCCATATAGCTATACTCTGATGCAAATCTTTAGTGTAGTAAGCTATTATAAGACTCTCAGCAGGCATGGAATCTGCAGGGATTCGGTTTTTAAGTGTTAAGAATATCTAATTAAAGTCTTTAACTTTTTATTTTGGGTTCATTCTTAAGCTAGAAAGGTCCATGACTAGGACTTCTGGAGGTTTACCGTCTCCAAATTTTTCCAAAAAGCATGACTCAAAATTTTCCCAAGACACGATGGTATGGGGTTGTTGGGAAAAGTACCATGTGGATGCATTGCCCTCGAAGCTATAAGGGAACAACCTATAGACGACGTCTTCATGTTCTACATTGCGGAGTCTAATGGCTAACATAAACTTTTTAATGTGATCTTCAACTGTCTGCTTTGAGTCAGGATCAAACTTGGGAAGCCATTTCTCCGGGTGCTTAGGTAGAGGATGTTGATCACCAGGTACAACTACGGCATCCTGATCAAGCCAAGGTCTAGCAGGGTTGTTCTGATTTGCCATTGGGGTAGTGGGTGTGGAAGGCTGAGAAGGGGAATTGCCTTCGTCAGAGGAATCTCCTCCAGAAGAGGACGGAGATGATGGAGTTGGTGAAGGGGGTATCCCAGATCCTCCTGCAGCAGTATTTGAAATTGGATCTGTAGGATTCACAGTAGAATTAGTGTCACCTAATTGTTCTCTGATATCAGAGAAGTCCAACGGTTGACCCCACGGATGGTTCAGTTGCCTCAAACGGGTCAAGGCACTATGTGTTTTAATGAGAGTTTGACGAACAATCTCTTGTATGTCACCACCTGTAGGATTAGGGGTTGCTGGCTCAACTGTGATCTGTGGATCGTCGGTTGAATTAGTTGTTGTTTGAAGGGGAATATTATCATGTGAACAACTTCTAGTCACTATGGGTGAGCGATTAGGGGGTGGAGGAGTCTTGCGACCGCCTCGTGCCATTAATTAAGTTGAGGCCCTCCTTCTAGCGCCATTTGTTGATGGGCGAAAACGACCGTCCGTCAACTGAGAGAGTGGAACCAGTCCGGGGTTGTCTAATAACCCAAGCCGTTTGGAATGAACCACCCTGACGGGTTTAGCGGCTCCGTTAGCTGATCTAAGGTCCTAAGAAAACAAAAAGAAAACTAATCTAACTAAAACTAAATAAAACAAACTAAACTAACTAACAATTATTAAAACAAATTAAACTAATATAACTATTCTATAATACAATCTACTAACTACTACTATACTAAATCTAACTAATTAACTTACTATCTACTAACATATACATAACTTATTCACAAAATGTACAATATCTACAATTTACAGATTTAAATAAAACCTGAAAAACTCATTTACATTCTGCCCTGAGACAGAGAAAGATATTTTTTGTTGATTTTATGATTTTATGAACAAGAAATAAAACTAACTAAAACTAAACAACTAATATTCTAATTCTAATTACACATATATCTAACTAAACTACTAATAAATATACTAAACAAATAAACAACAAACTGACCTGGAAACGCTCCAGATTTGTCCTGTGTATGATGACTGTTTAAGCAAATCAGAGGGAGGAAACCCGCTCCGAATCATCCAGAAGCTTCTCGTAAACGATAGCTGCAATGCTCCTTAAGTTTGATTACAGGACAAACAAGACATAAAAAATAACAACAATCTTATAATTTATAAATCTCTACAATTAGATAAACCTGAATGTAAAGACTTATACATGATAGTTCAATTGATGAAGAAGAGAAATCTGTCATTCATTAGCTGAACTAAGTAATTGCTTTATTCTTTAAATTAGTGAAAGAAATCAGGCATGTATCACATTAATTCAATCATATCATTTTGCAGAAGACTGTGATAGCTAAAGTAGTCACTAATCAAATACAAATTGATAAAGATAAACATGAAACAAAAGATCGATATTATGAAAGCGAAAGTTGTAGCAGAACATCAACTTCTGTCTCAGTTTGTATTAAAAATGCATAGCTTGGTTCTCCCACAAGTGAGGATGCCCCTTATTACAAAAATAATAAGTATTTATAAGTTTTTCCACAAGGTAAAACCTCCCTGTGGAAGCTATCAAAACTGTTTACAAAAATCTGGGAAAATATCCCAAGTTCAACTAAACTAGGAAACTACAATAAAACTAAAACACACAAATATCCCCTAGCCTGTCCAACATGTCCCATGCAATTTCAAATTTACCTGAAAAGGACCAAAAATGAACAAGTTAGAAGGATATTTTATTAATAAAATGATAAAAATTTAATTCTATAGACTAGCTACAGAATCCTCTGATTCTGTAGCTGGTCTAAAATAAGATACAGAATCAACATTGAAATTAATTGAAAATCTTTTAAAGAATTCCATTTAATTGGCATCCAATAGCCATTTGAAAACGAATAATTTAATTTTGAGTTTGTTATACCATTTGAAATAAAAAAGGATCCAAATCAATTAAATGACTACAGAGATAGGCATACTCTGTTTTGTTCATTACCACAAAGTCGGGTGACAAATTATATGGCACAGTAATGCAATTGTTTCATAACCAATCGAATCCAACAGCTTGTGAAATTGTTTTGATATCAATTAAACGATTATAATCAAAACAAATGGCAAGCAACTATTACGTTGCCTTGTCAACAGGAAATATGAATTCGACAAGATATTTTTCAAATCGTTATAACTGTGTTGACACAGCAAACAATTCATGCCACAAATAGATCAATTCAAACTTGGTGTGAAAATCAATTCAAATAAAATCATAACAGGCTCGATTGATTGGCAATAGAATTCGTAATTTGTTATTGCAAATTGGGCCAACAAGATCGATTGACTTCGATCAAAATCGTTCCAACCAAACGAATTATAACCGGGTTTGAACAATTCGTTTTACAAATTTAAAATCAAACAGAGCATCAATTATAATCGGAATCCAACTCATCAAATAATCTTGCCAACTCAGAATAATAGCGAATCGAACAACTAAGGTTTTCACATAGTTGTTATGACTCAAAATCATTCCACGATTCGAGTGCACTTGCACAGACTTAAATGAGCATTGTTTTTATAAAAACAGAATCGTTTTTTCCCAAATTAAATTAAATAGAGTGATATTCCCGATTTGGAAAATTATATGACACAGCATATCGTAACAACCAACTTATTGAAATCGTTTTCCAATCGCATCATGTGAGCCATAACGAAATCAAATCCAAACATGATCGTATTCTAAATTGAGCATGAGAAACTTTCTGTTCAGAGTAGACACAAAATGAATTCAATTGAAAGTGAACTATCAGTTTCGTTAACTCAATCAGGCAAACCAATCAATCAAATCCAAACGAAAACCATTTAAATCCAATCAAAATTTATCGATAGCTATACTGGGAATGATCAAATCATATATCAAATCGAAATTTCTTTTTATTTTTAGCAAAGCAACACAATATACAGGATGAACGCATTATGAAATATAAACAGAGCTATTGAAGTATAACAGAGCTATTTGAACACCGAATTTCAATCACGATATTACTCATGGTCACTCACAAAATAAAACAATATCAAAAATCATACCTGTACAGCGACGAGATGGCTTGATCATGCCAATTTGGAGTTGATAACTGCCGTAGCCGATTCAACATTTTTGAAAAGGATGGAACCTATTGTCTTCTGTTTCTTATCAATTGCTTGGAGTTGGTCTCGTTGGCTGGTCAATACCTCAATTCGACTTTCCAGTGATTGAATTTTTTATTGGAGTATGGGAACATCAATGTAGTATCGTTCCAACCATAAATCGCATTGGTCACAGGACGACTGTGTGGGGTTTGTAAGACCAGGCGAGGGTTTCGACATATGGCTGAGGGTTTCATTAGGCAATTTAATACCAGGGTAGCTAGGATCGTTTCTTAGGTAGGGAGGAAGACTCATCACGAAATCATAAGGTGGTTTGGGGCATAAACCCTGTGAATAAGGATACTCATCGGCTAAAAAATGTTCTACATCAGAATCAGAATCCTCACTAAGGATTATAGGCTTTGGCTCAGCAGAGGGTTTAGGTTTGTTTCTATCCATCCTTGAAATCATCTGAGCGTTCTTTTTACCCTTGGCATTAGTAGTAGGGTTTGCCTTGGGCTTTTTGCTCACAGGTCTCTTAATAGTCTCGGTCTTCTCGGTTCCAATGTCTGGTAAGTCAATAGGAGGGTCGACCATAGGCTTAGGAGAGGGTAATAAGATATGTAAGGGAACGGATGGCTGAACATAGGTTTCACTTACCACAGGTTTGTCAACCTGGACAGGGTTTGTGTCATCAAAACCATTCCAAGATATGAAAGCTCTCCAGCTATCACCATGCAAACTCAAATCATAAACAATGATAAGCTTAATAATCCCATGGTGGAACAGGCTACCATCAGCCTTCTGCCTTTTGAACCTTTTCGACATTTTATATAGGCTGCGATGAAAGTAAAAGGGCATATTCAATGAGTATCCCATAAAATTCATTAGCAAACGCAGGTGGTAGAGGAAAACGAGTCCGTATAGACCTTTACAGGTGCCGAACTGTTTGACTACCATTAAATTATTGTTCCATCATGGTTTAAGTATAGATATGGGCATACCTCTGTCACAAGAGGTGACTTTGCGCGAGAGGAACAACAGTGTCCATGGCACCTCCTCAACCTTTCAATTTTTGAACCAACACTATCCCGAGGAGGGTAGAACTGATAAAATCCTCGTCAATTTCCAACTGGATGTCTCCCACCTTGGCTCTACAGCCATCGAAATTCACGACAAAGTGTTGCGCCACAACTAGGTTAAAACCCTCAAAACACTGCACGAAGGTGAGCCATCCGTTATCCTCCAAGTCTTTGCGGGAATTGTCAAACATTAACAAAGCTTGGTTGCCATTTGGCTTGATTCACACGACTAGTGCCATGGAGCCGAGCACATGGTAAGCCGAGGGTTTGGATCATAACACACACAGGAGCAGAGCTACTTGAGCTAACAGAAGTGAACGAGCAAAAGGGATAGGCATAAATGCCATTGTGCGAAGGTGGTGGAGCTTATCTCTGCCATGCAAAATAGTAATTGCCAAAGTACAACCGCCGATTTACATAGTAGTTCAACCCATTAAAGTATAGTTCAATAGTCATATCAATTGGTCGACCAATGAAAACAATGGTGAGTGTATAATCCAACGCGCAATCAACATTGTGCCAAAGTTTTAAACCATAAATCATTCAAATTGAAACCAAAATCAAATATTAACCATGCGCCAATGTATTGTAACAGCTCATATCAAGTGTTTAACCAATGTACCAATGAGTATTCATATAATCAACCAACCAATAGTTATGAAAACATTAACATAGGGATTATATTAAAAAGATATGTTTGAAAGATTTAAACATAATACCCATGTATCTTATGAAACCAAAGGTCAAGTAGGTCAAATAAAAACCCAATCCAAATACCAATGCATTACACACTTAATAAAACCAAGTCACACCATCAATACGAAGCATGAGTACTGCTCAAAGGATCTTGCCAGCTGTATAATGATAAATAAAAGGTAAGCGCAGTAGGCATATCGACAAAAAAATAATGACGATTCAGATAGTGATTTTAAAGCGACTTCGAAAGACTAAGTTTTCACGCTTACAATCATGAAAACAAAACGAAGGTGAATATGTAAATGTCGCAGAAAAATAAAAATGTCGTCTATTTGAAAATTGTGACGAAAAATTGATGTTTGCAAAACATTGGTGTAGGCAGCTTATAAGACAATAGAAA
>SNQJ01S0068073.1:2370-12704 GCA_010110895.2 Picea sitchensis | reverse complement strand
GGAAATTATCGGAGAGATACACCCTCCTTCTTCAGGCCAACTGTAGGCAGCTTATAAGACAATAGAAAAATGTGAATTGGCTGCCAACAGTTGGCCTGAAGAAGGAGGGTGTATCTCTCCGATAATTTCCAAACTCCATTGTTGGAATGGAGCTTCAACTGAGATGGGTTTCAGGAGAAAAGGCAGGAGCTTCTTTTTACCTTTGAAAACTTGACATTTGTGGCATGAGGTGACTTTTTGATGTACATCAACGAACAATGTAGGCTAGTAAAAACCAACTCTGAGAATATTGTTAGCCATGGTATTCCAACTTAGATGCCCACCACAGTCTCCTACATGGAAATCCTGCAATACCTTGTCAGTTTTGTCTTTTAATAGACAATTAAGCAAGATACCTCCAGGATATTTCCAATAAAGGTTTCCTTCTAGAATACAAAATTTCAATGCTTTTAGTTTCAAAAACCTAGCTTTAGTTTTAGTTAGACCAAGGGGAGATTGTAAATTATGCAGGAAAAATATGAGGTATGCGTACCATGGAGAGTTTAGGAATACCTCTTTCATGTTTGGATTCGCCTGCTCTCCCTGCTCATCAACTGCAACCAAGAAATTAATGTCTAAAGCATGGAAATTGGATTTAGCCATAAACTTTGCTAGACCCTGACCTTTGATCAGTTTAGTAGGTTTAATTTCTATATCATATTCCAGAATAACAACAATCCACTTACCTCTCGTACCATCCAGATTATCCTGAGTCAGGATATCCTTTACCACTGCACTTGGAACATAAGCAATTGTGTGGGAATGGAGAATATAGACTCTAAAATCCTTTATGGCATTTACCAGGGAAAAATCTTTTTTCTCCATTATATTATAGTTCAGCGCAACATCTCTCAAAGATTTGCTGAAAAAGGCTATGGGTTGTTCGTACCCTTCACTATTTTTCTGCAATAGTACTGTTGCAATGGTGTGTTCAGATGCAAAAGAGAACAGGTAGAAGTCTTTGGTGTAGTATGGACTGATCAAAACTAGAGCTTGTGTAAGTGCATTCTTTACTTGCTCAAATGGCCATTTGGATTCAGTGTTCCATCTTATTTTGGTGTATCATATTTGTGATGTTCCTGAGAATCTCGGCCAAGTGGGGTATGAATCTTCTTAGGAAGTTTATTTTACCAATGAATGATTGCAACTCTTCAATGTTCCTAGGGTGTTCCACTTTATGGATGACCTCTATTCTGCTGGGATCTATTTTAATTCCATCTTTAGAGATTATGTTCCCCAACTTCTTTCCTTCCTCTAAACCTAAAAGGCTTTTCTTGGGATTCAATGAAATCCCAAATTTTCTACACTTCTCAAACACTCGTCTGAGATGTTGTAAATGTTCCTTGTCAGATTTGGAGTAGACCATCACATCATCCAGATATATGACTATAAACCTACCAAGCACGTCCACAAAAGCAATATCCATTTCTCTTTGGAAAGTGGCACCAACGTTCATCAAACCAAAGGGCATTTTCACATACATGAAAGTTCCCCAGGGTGTGGTGAAGGTTGTTTTATCCTGATCATCTGGGTGAACAAGGACCTGGTTATAGCCTGAGAAACTGTCTATTAAGGAGATCATGCTGGCCCCAACTACTTTTTCTAAGATGTGGTCCAATTTAGGAAAAGGGTAATTGTCTTTGAGGGAGACCTTGTTCAGGTTTCAGAAATCAATGCAAAGCCTGATTTCTCCAGTCTTCTTTCTGGTAGGAACCTGACTGGACACCCATTTGGAAAATCTTAAGGGAACTATGATTTTGGCATCATGCATCTTTTTAATCTCTTTTTCTACCAGGGAAGTAACTTGGGATTGATTCTCCTGAGTATTTCCTGAAAGGTTTTTGTTCTTCTTTTATTGGGATCCGATGCTATATGATACTTGTGTCATAATATTTTAAATCCTCATAACCCCAAGCAAACAAATCTACATATTCTTTAAACAGTTCAATGTATTTTTGTTTTTTCTCGGGGGGTAAAGATTTGGAAATTTTTATCATCTTGGGTTTTTCCTCTGTTCCTATGTTACACTCTTCAACCTCTTTACCACTAGCTTCAATTTTTGGTTTTTTCACTACATCATTAAAATCAAACAAGTCTTCTAACGGAACTAAACCTCTAAATAACACATTGTTTTTCAAATGTAAAATATCAGGATCTACTTCATTTTCATTCAATTCATCCGAATCTACTTTATTCACACCACCATTTTCAAAAATAGATTTATTTACATTATCATCATCATTCTCTAAGTCTATATTTGTACATTCGAACTCATTCTTACACTGTAGGAATTATTCAATTTGATCGTCATTTCCAAATACCTGCCAGTATTTGATGTTGTCTAGGATAGTTGGTCTTCACTTTACCTCTACTGTGTATTGGCGAGTGGGACAAAAAGGTATTTTTCATGTAGCTGTTCACATAGCCAATCCATCTGCTAGTATGTTATGTCCCCTGGGCATTACCTTCAAGTCGATTTCTGTGAAACATTGAAGAGAATCCAAAGCAAAATTCCTATAAGCCCTAAGTCTAGTATGTTTAGCCACATACTCACCTTTAATTTGTTTAATAATCAGTTTAGAGTCACCTCTTACCATAATCGGTTTGGCACCAACCTTCTTTAGTAGTTTCAGGCTGATCATCAAAGATTCATACTCATTTTTTTTCTAGTGAGCTGGAAATTCAGTTTGTAAGAGTGGCTCCCTGAATACCTTGATTTTTTATTGTGAAACCAAACTCTAGCTCTAGCTCCTACTTTACTCACAGCTCCATCAAAATCCATACTCTAGAAATCTGCTGGCAATTCATCATTTTCTACTATTGTAGTGTTTTTTTACCTCAATGATTGCTTTATCTTCTTTCGGATCAGGTGCATCATCTTCCGGTTGAGAAATTTGTCTTTCCAAGTCACCATCATTGTACAGAATGAAATAATCTAGATCAGAATGTGCAGAGTATAGTGGGTAGTTGTGTGTTTTTTCTTAACTGCTGACCATATATTTCATCAGAGTCTCTCTGTACAACCTTCTCTGTTGTCCAAATACTGGGATTGTGGTATAAGACATATCTAACTGCAAGGTGCCTTTCAACTTGGCCCCCCAGAACCAAGATAGAAACATACCATACTTTGGGGGGATGTCTACAACCACAACATCCATCACCATGCGTTTTGCTGGGATTTGAACCAAGGCGATACATAAATATTTAAGCAGCCCTATACATCTGACCTTTCTAGAGTCAAAATAATGTAAATCCTTGTAGGGTTTGGTGACCTCAAGCCCCAAATTTTCCATCACATCTTTGGACATCAGGTTGTGAGAGGCACCTGAATCAAGCATAGTGTTGTGTAAGATAAAGTTGTGGATATTCAGACTGATGTAGAAAGGGGGAACAACATTATTATCAGTTTGACCATCAACTTCAGGGACAAACATAAGATTAGGTTGATCATCGGTAAGATTTACCGTATCCGAGTGAGTTTTTGAGCCGATATTCAATGCCTTCATACCTATCTCTGGTTTGATGCTTAATTCTTTAATCACCTGTGACTTGTAAGAGTTCTTTCTCATCAGCTCGGACATGGGAATAAGAATCTTCAATTTAGCTAGTTCCCCTTCAAGGCTGAAAGTAGTGGAAGATTTTCTTAGGCTCTGCACTTCTGGTTTGTCTACCATAGTCCTCTGGGCAGAAGTACTTGGTTGACTATTTGATGAAACCTCAGTCTGATTTGATCTTTGTAAAATTGGTTTATTTTTGTAGGAGATTCGACATTATTCCTCTCAGAGACTTTCTTGAGAGACGTTTATGAGGTTTTCTTTGTTTCAGTAGCCTTCTTTGTTTCAGCGGCCTTCTTTGGAGGATTGTCATTGGTCTTCTTGCTTATCAAGTTATACTTCCTGTGAACCTCCATTATAGCATTCTCAAAGGTCTTTTGTTATGTTTCCTCTGCTTCCTCATTTACCTCTGTTTGTGAAAGGAGAAAGAGCTCCTGCTCTTCCCGAGTAATAAAATTGGAGTCATCATCATGAACACCCATGAGGTTTATGTGAGTGTCATCCAATTCTTATATTATCTCCTCCCCTTCATCAGCATAATTTTCCTGAAGAGGTGGTATAATCTAATGATCAGGTCCCCTCTGTTCTCTTTGATCTCTAGGATCTCTCTGCCTGATCTGGGTGGGATTTCTTCTGAAGTTTGGATTCTGAATCTGAGGAGAAACTTGGTTTTCCCTGGGTGGATTTTTTTCGTCTATAGTAAGTCTCTCCATCATTCTCTCCATATATCTGGCTATGGAATCTAGTTTATCATCTGAAGAGGAAGTGAAAGGCTCTTTTTTAATCGTGACCCTTCTTTCTATTCTCTGACTGGCTCTTCTAGCTAAATTATTTCCTTCCACGCTTACTAACCTTTTCTTCATGTCTTCCAGGGTGGCAAAGTTTCTTTCCCTTAGATGATATGACATATCAATGTCAAATCCATCGGGGAATTTGATTAATGCCAAACCTTGAGCCGGTTTAATGTGAACTGGAATTGCATTGTAAAGATTTTTAAAGGAGTGCAATAATCCTGCACTGTCTCTCCTTGGTTCCTTTTGATATTCTCATATTCTAACAGAATCTGGAGACAATTTTTCTTTACCTCCCATCTGTCGAGAAAACTTCCTTGAAAAGAAGCAAGGTCAAATACAGTGGCAGGACGTAAGGATTTGAATGATTTTTTAACATCCCCGGTCAGACTTTATGCAAAAAGTCTCATTTGAATGTCAGCTTCATCTACTTCCTACAAATCAAAATAATCATTCATCTTATCAATGTGTTGTTGTGCGTTAAGGGGTCCAATGCCATCAAACTGAGGAAGTCTGGTTTGATAGTCCTGGGGCATGGCGTGTAAGGGAGAGGCCAACACCAAGGGAGCATATCTAGCTGCCATGATAGGTGGAGGAGGCTGAACAACAACTTATGTGATTGGAGGGGAAGTGACAGAAGATGTGGAAGATGAAGGGTTGGGAGGAACATAGTGAGCTCGTTTAGATTTAACAGAAGCTGCAACAATAGTCAAGGCATAAATTTCGACTGACTGTTGGAAGTGGGATTTTGATAAGGCTTGATCAAGATTTTCTACTAGATCTTCTAACTTGTAAAATTCCTGAAGAAATCTTTGATCAACGTCTTCCCTGGGAGAAATTATTTCGGGGGTCCTGGGTTGTAGGATGGTTTTATCTAAGACTGTTTCACTTACAAAGCTATCAAATTTTGTTCTAAAAAGGATTTGTTCAAAAGATATGTCAAACTCGAGATCCTGAAGGGAAACACGCTTCTCTGGAAGAGAAGGGGATTGTGACTCCCGGAACCCTCTGCAACATTTTTCTTTCTGAGTAATTTTTCTCGATTGTCTAGTGTTGTTACAGGTTCTGGATCTGGGTGAGATCTAGTGAAAACTCTCTTAGGAGCCAAAATTTTAATTTTTTAAGAGATTTAAACTAATATATACAAACTTTAACAACCTATGAACATTATCTCTTTATAAGTTTAGATTTTATAATTTGTTAAGAAGTAAAGTTTTCCTTGTCTAGGGAAAATAAATCATAGGATGGAAAGTTTGTTCAGTTCCCCAGTATGGTCACTACTATGTTAACGCTCTGTAAATTCCCATAGGTTGTCAAGAGGTAGAAGAAATTTATCAGAGGTAACTTTATCCAACCACTTCGAAATTGGGATCTAGCCCTGCCAGTTTCAGAGAGGGATCTCTCTGTAAGATTTAAATATGTTTCAAGTTTCAGGTATTAGGCTAGTTAAATAAATAGGATTGTGTTGTTTGTTTTATAAAAATGGATGAAATATTGTTTACACATCCATTGGGCTATGGGGTCTGTGTTAAGGTTTGAGATCAAAGAATAGATTTTATTAGGTTTCTTCACAGGGAAGGATAATGCAACTATTGGATCCTTTAGAATTAAAATGATGGATAGCAGAAAAGATGAGATAATCAATTAAAATAAAGAAGCATTGAAGAATTTATTTATCATAACATCAGAAGACAAACTCTTTAAAATCCATAAACAGAGTATACGAAGATAAATTCTACAACTTTAACTTCTTTTAAATGATCATATATATAAAACAAAAATGATTATGAAGATAGATAAACCATTCAACGAAGAGGAGTAAACATCACCAATAGTTAACACTCGGGAATCCTGTGAATCGTCCTTTTTATTACTAATAGATCTCTTTGAAAAAGATTAGAGTGCTTACAACTTGCTTGGGCATAAATATCAACCATCAATACTTCAAAGTTTGAAGTATTTATAAGAAAGATTACAAACAATCCTGTCATTAATGATCAGGACGTGGTGGAGTCTAAATCTAACTAACTAGATAAAAAAAATACAAAAATATAGGAACTGCTAATGATCTGTCGGATTCTTCATGCTGATTTTGGGAAGGTTGTTGGTGAGTCATCAACTTGACTTTGACTGCTATGCATGCTGACTTGGATTGTACACCTCATCACTTACTCAATCAGAGTGCACAAATCCTTCCATCTCTTTTGACAGGGAATGGTGACTTTTAGTAACCTTCTGTAGACTTCATCCATCTCTATATATTTGGCGAAAGTTGGCTTGGTGATGAAAATATACTTGATTTCATGTTGGATACTGAGGTCTAACTGCAGAGTCTCTAAAAATTCCTTTCCTGTTATGCTACCCTGTATTCCTGAAAACTTAGATCTATCCTTTTCCACCAGGGAGATCTTTTGCTTGTAGTCGGATAAAGTCATCAACTTGTCATTTAAAACCAGTAAACTAGGAAGACCTTTCTTTTGCAAAGAATCAATTTTGATGAAGAATCTCTGAACTCCGATATCCATTTTCTGGGCTCTCTCCTCCAATTGTAACAATAGTCCTCTCTTGGTCAGAACTTTCTTAACCTCGAGGATAGTCTCTATCCTATCCTCAATTTACAGACTTTACAGCTCCTCCTTTGTCTTCGAATTCAGAAAATTGATGATTTCATTTTCCTCTGTGGGCATTTATCCCAGCTCTCCCTTTGTCATGTCAGTGGCCTGCCTGATCCTCAACACCAATTCATGTTTTTCAAACATGATCTGCACAAGTGGCCAAATTTCTGCCATAGATTTTGAGATATCCATCCAAATGTTCTCCTTGGCTTCTACTAGTGTTTTGCCCAAAACGGTTTGCTTCTGCAGCTGCTTCAGTTCATGCTTAAGTTTTTCTGATGTGTGCCTCTCAGTGTTGTATCTGGCCTGGAAGGAAGATTTAAGTTTCTAGAGATTCTCTAGCTCTTGTTTCAGTCTTTTGATTTCTTCTTCTTCTATGGTCATCTCCTCCATTGACTTTGCTAGAGTTTCAAATGTTTCTAGAATTGTCACTGGGGTAGCTGATGGAAGTTCTATTGTGGTAGTTGTTGATTTTTTCACTGTGCTAACTCCTGTGAGGGGAACTGCACTCAGTGGAATGACCTCCATGGGAAATGTCTGTTCCTTTTCCTTTACTAATCTTTCCAACGCTGCTTCCATCTCTTTGATCTGTGCATTCTGTTCCATGATTAACTTCATCATCTCTTCTTTTTGGCCTTCTGTCTCGACCATCTCTTTGGCCTGTGAATATTTAGTAGATGACAATTTTAGTTTCTTTCTCAACGATGCTATGTCAGCATTCTTTTTCTTTAGTATTTCTTCAGCTACTTTCACATTGGAGGGGTCGTACCCAATTTTAAGTACCAACTCTTCTAACTATTTGATCCTCTTATCCTTTGCAAAGGATGACACTTTCTCCAGCTTTAGTTGAGTCTGAACATTGTTCAGAGAAACCTGCAACTTTGCAGCAGTTGTGGAAGTGTTTTCCAATGTTGAGAAAATCATTTCTCCAGTTTTTTTGTGCAAGTCCATCTGGTCAGCTGGATGTACCTCTGCAACATCAAACTCGAAAGTTGACCTTTTGTAATATGAAATTTCCTTTGGTTGAGGCATTTGCGCCTACAAGAAGGCCATATGCATTCTCCCCTTTTCTGTATCAAAGGAGGAGAGCAGTCTATGTTGTATTGTTGATGTTTGTTTCCAGAATTGGGCATAAGTGTTGCTGGTCAACATCTCATTCTTTTTCTTAATTAGATTGTATTTCTCAAAAATACTTAGTCCTGCGGATCCTTGTGATGGTTGGGTGCTCGAAGTAGTATCAGTTTTCTTTTTTGATGAAGAGGTAGACTTCATTTGTTGACTGCTTGAGAAAAATGGTGAATGGTATCCCTCTACTACTGTGGTAGACTAGGTCTCTTCTCCCATAGATCTATCAGGGGTATGACTGGTCTTGGGCATTTTTCTGTCAACCCGAAAATCCTCTGGTGAGACTTCATTAACTAATAGGGAGACTTCATTTCTAGGCATCTTCTCTACTGGTACCTGTGGAGTAGTAGTTTGTGAAACACTGGATGAAGGAGGTTGTTTTTCTGAGTCTTCCAAGGTGTTCACTTCCCATTCTATCTGGTTCATGAATTTCTCAATTTCTAGTTTGGGAACGTGAGCATATGGAGAGATTTTATTCTTTAGCCTGGTTTTTGCGATGATGCCACAAGGATCATAGTGCTACGAAAAACTGCTGTTGAAATTCATCTTCTTCAAAAATTTATCGGCCATTTCTCCTACGGCTCGAATGTTACAGATGAAAGGTCCTATCTGTCTCTTGATCCTCAATTGATGTTTCTTCTTGAAGGCTACAAAGTGAATATCATCTGAGTTAATCATTTTCCTAATATATTCCAAGGAGAATATCCGCACTGGAAAATATCTAGGTAGTTTGTAGGGGGGAAGATCATATCCTTAAATTATAATCTCTGTGTGGTTATGGTATAGGTACTAGTATTTGGTCTTGGCGAGGTCTGAGAGATGAAAAATTTGTTGGATTTCTTTGTTTATCCTTGGTTCTTGTTTACCGTTGAGCATGCTTACCACTGGATGGTAGAACTGATCTATGAATTGATTGAAGGTGAATTATGGTGAGTTCCTTATCATCAGTGACATCCATGGTGTGAACGGCTGTGGTTTTCCATTCTGATCTAGATTTTGCATGGAAAACAAGAACATGTCTTTTTGGAAAAATACGAACAAGTATGCCAGTATTGAAGAATACTAGAACATGCCTTCTGTGGGAAACTTGAAGAGTTGTTCATGAATATTCTCGGCCAGAAAACTTTTGTAGTCGAACTACATTGTGGCACTTTCCTCAGTAGATAAGATAGATAGATAACCCAAGATTATCTCATCTACCCACTCATCTGAGTAATATCCAAGTAGACTGCAGAGAGAGGAAATAATTTGATTTCATTTTACTAACAAAATCGATGACTGATATGGGGGATTTGCTTTGGGTAATGGGGCACTCTAAGGGAGGAAAAGTTCAAAAATTTGTGCTCTTTGGGGAAAATACAACTTTTGATACATTTCGGTTAGGATCTCAATGGTAAAAGGAGAAAAGGATTCGGCTCTGGATATTTGCAGCATCTGGTCAATGGCTTTAGGTGTGATAGTGAACAGGGTCTCTCCGGAGGATGAAACAATAACTCTCTGATCAGGAAGGTAGTGTGCCTGGAACTTGAGGGCGAACTCAGGGAAATGATAAATTTGGGGAAAAATATACAATGGAAGATTGGACTCCGAGAGTCCAATCTCGTCACTTTGGTATAAGAAAGTGTCTCTGAACCATGAGTGTAATTCAGCAAAATCAAATTCACATTTGGGCTCTGAAATCAGGTAATCTTTGTCAGCCAGAGGGATCCGGTCGAGGTTGACAAGAGGTGGGAGGAAAGGATTTTCATCAATTTCTGATTGTTTGGACTTTGGCACCATCACTTCGACTGATACTTGTGAAATTTGAAAAGGAAATGACGCTGACTGTAGAGTCCAAGAATTAATGGAGGTTGCAGATGGAAAAATAAAAGAGAATGATGGTTTCATAGGTGTCTGGATCATGAATGATGGAGGAAAGGAGAAAAAATGGGATTGTCTAGCCAAACGGGTATCCGTTGGAGGTGGAGGGGACAAGTCAATAGGCTAACATATATGTTTTCCTGTATTAGTTAGCCAACGGGTACTTCGGGTATAAGGTGGAAGGTAAAGGATGGGTGACAGGTGTGTGAGGATGATGTGGAAGACAATGATTAGAGGATAGGTGAATGGGATATGACGTGTGATAGGTGAGTGGAGGAAAGTATGTTGGCGAAGTAATGAGACATGACTTATAGGAGGCGGTAGTGGAGTGTGATGTCACAGGATGGTGG
>SNQJ01S0068072.1:146635-182584 GCA_010110895.2 Picea sitchensis | reverse complement strand
AGACCACCAAAGTGGAAGACATTGAAAAAGACCACCAAAGTGGGAGACTGGTTACTTTTTCAGCAATTTACTACACAAGTAGGTCACTCATGTCTTACACAGAGATGTGACCAAGACTCATGAAAATATGTACGACATGTGAAGCATAGAGGGAGATTTACTTACCCAATATCATTAGGTCTCACTAAATGGTTTCACGATGTGTTTTGTCAATCTAGTCCAAATATAAATGACTCTTGGCAATGAATATTTCTTTCTCTTGTTATAAAATGAAGAAAACGGAAAAATGCAAAACTTGCAAGAATTACATAATCATGTTAGTCATTGAATTTTTGAATCGGTTATCAGTTGATTTTGTTATGGAAAACAACTTACACCAACATCTATAACCATTGAAGCACATGGCTCTCTAATTTGAAAAAGTTCCCAATGAAAAAATTTAAATTAGGAAATATTTAGTAAAAATCAGTGGTTTTTGTTATAGAAAAAGACTTACACCAACCACTATAACTATTGAAGCAGCACATGGCTCTCTAATTTGCGAAGATTCCCAAGGAAAAAAAATTGAATTAAGTAAGATTGAATAAAAATCAAAGAAAGGACCACACTTGTTATAGATTATTCTTGTTATGGAAAAAAAAAATTAGAGAAACCACTATAACCATGGAAGCACATGGCTCTCTAATTTGAGAAAATTCCTAAGACAACAAATTAAATTAGGAAAGATTTAATAAAAATAAAAGAAAGGACCACACTTATTATCGATTGTTTTTGTTATGGACAAGAAAATACAACAACCACTATAACAATTGAAGAAAATGGCTCTCTAATTTGAAAAAATCCCCAAGGAAAAACATTAAATTAGAAAAGATTTAATAAAAATAAAGGAAAGGATTTGAATCACATGGATCTCTGATTTGAACAAATCCCCACACAAAAAATTAAATTAGGAAAGATTTAATAAAAATAAGAAAAAGGATTCGAGGATGAGTTGGTTAGACTTGATTTATGTGATCACATTTTATATTTGAGATCTAGTTAAATTGTAAAATTAGGCATTCTTAAGTACAACAACCAACTTTCCTTTCAAGAGTTCAAAGCCCCATATACATGCATTAGTGAGTGCTTTAAGAATTAACAATGGAGGAAATTTTCTTGCTAGGTTCCCAACCCAGCCCAACTCTTTGCTTTTTAGAACAAAATGGAAAATTGCAACTTCAATGAAATTAATTTGTACGATCAACTCTAGTTTGTTTTCTCAAGTACCCAGAAATGATCTGTCCATGAATTGCTTTAGAAAACTCAGTTAATTGCCCGTTAATAGTTGCTCTGGTTTGGCTAACATTTTGGTTGATAAATTGTATTGAAGAAATTGTGGTATTCAAGCAGGTTGTTCTGGGTGAAGTGGAAGGTCATCTACAATTTATCACTCTTAATAACCCACGTAAACTGGCTATCATCAGCAGGAAAGTGGTAAACTAATCAACCGTCTCTTTTCATCTTTGATCCATGGTTAAGGCATTAGGCCAAGCACATGTTTTCCTAAATTGGTTTGACAATTCCTCTAATATGACATTCAGGAAATCCGATTAGCTGAGCTCTACGAAAAATGGGAAAACAAGAATGATACAGAGATGATGATAATTAAGGTAAAAATGCCCACGACTTGGCCACAGGGCTAGCCACCCGCAGCCAAGTCACAGTCCGAGAGGGGCCAAAATAATATAAAAACTACAAATTGAAAATGTAAATTAAAATTCAACCATACATTTTAAAAATTATTACTAAAAATATATTCTAAAATTTAGAAAATTACATGTTGTTCGGTGCGTCCACGCTTGTAAACGCAACCATGACCCTTGCACTCATGACCTCACGACGACCTCACAAATGCAACCACGACCTGCACTCACAGACGACCTCATGACCTCTGCTCTCACGAAACGACAACAAATTTTGTAAAATGTTTCAACGTCGATGTGTGGTTGATATATAAACAATCTTTCGGCCGAAATATTGTTCGGCCGAACAAGTTTTTGGCCGAAAGATTGTTCAGCCGAACTATCGTTCAGCCGAAAAATAGTTCAGCCGAACAATTGTTCGGCTGAAAGAGGATTGCCGAAAAGAAAATATCTGACTGACTAAATTTTACACGCAAATCGAGGGTGCAGTTATTGCACCGTTCAATTTGACATTTCATTTTTCGGCTGAAAAATAGTTCAGCCAAAAAATAGTTCGGTCGAAAACAATATCTTTCGACTGAAAAATAATATTAGTTCGGCCAAGAAAAGGTTTTTTGGAATTTTGGAGACCTGATTGTCACGAAAGTGTAACCCACCTTCGTGATTTCACCCTTGTCTTCTCTTACCTAGCCATTGTTTATTGTATCCCATATTCCTTAAAAATTTAAAACCATTTCCCTTTGTATGATTTTGAAATTCACCAAAAATATCTTATGAAAACTATAAATAAGGTGAGCTTGCTAGAGTTGTCTCAGTTGACATGGTGTTGGCCTCGGTAGTGGAAATGGAAGTTGGCCTTGCTTCATGGTTCTCTTGTATAATTGCTTGTAGTTTTTCCAATTCTTCTTCTTTCCCAACTCTCAATGTATCTAGGTCATAATCTACGTGATTTTTTCCTCCTTCTAGATATCCATATAGATGACCTTCTCTCCCATTTTCACAAGATACACTCTACTCTTGACCCAAACTTCATTAACAATTGTGAGGGAGTTTTTAAATTCATCAAATCAATTCTTTAGAAATGAAAACATCTTGGCAGAGGTCTCAAGTTTCTTCTCCACCTCTATCATCCTTTGGACATACATCTGTACCTTCTCTTTCAAATGTTTTCTCTCTCTCTCTCTCTCCTTGAAGTTATGCATTTATTTCCCTTAATTATTCCAACATTTCTCTATTTTTCTTACCCATGCTAGGTGTATGTTCTCTTCAAATTTAACGCAACTATGTAATGGTCAAGGATTCAATTTTTCTAATGCCATCTAATCCATAAAAAAGGGAATTATATCCCACCTGGTTCACAAACACACATCCTCTACAAATTTTACTTCTATTCTCTTTTATCCATGTTATATAGAGATCTCTATCTTCAATGATGGTTACAAGTCCTTTGTTCTCAATGAAATTTCTCTAGTAACTAGCATCAAGCTCCTCTCACTCTTCAAATGCTAAGTTTACAATGTTGTTAATAGACTTATTTAATTGTTGTTGTTCTACTACACAACATTTTGCATCATTAATTGTGCAAACTACCATGTATCAATATGTCTCAAAATGTAAAAAAAACAATGCCCCAAAGTAACAATATATGGGTATAAATTTCAATTGCATTCACCATATAATACATGCTATGTGTTAATGGGAATTGTGAATGAAAAATTAAATGAGATAGAACTTCTTGTTTTTGGTGACTTTAACCACTATGTTGAATATTGTTGAAGAAATATGAGTGAAAATTGTCTTAGATAATAATCACCAACATGCATAGCAGGATGGCTCTATTTCTTATTTCGTTCATTTCTTGGTTGCTTGCTTGCAATGCCAATTAAGTAGGTAGATATCCATTTAACATGGGCACTACATATTTGTTCCGAAGTTGAATTTATCCTTTACCATAAAACACATCCAATGAAAGAGTGAGAAAACAAATACTCCAATTCAAATTGTCAATTGAAGTTAAGTTCTATGCTTGAATTGTTCCTACACAACACTCCTATACAACCACGCAAAAGGCATATCTATACCCTATTGTTAGAAATTTATTACACAAAACTCTAGTGAACTAATCCTCGGTTATGCCAACACTATATAGTCTTAAATTTTCACACACAACTCTATTGGTATACTTGTCCAACAATGAAATATGAATAAATATATATGGTTGAGGCAGAAATTACCAAATCATTTTCTTTAGGTTTAAACTTGACAATTGAAAGTGGAGTAGAAAATGGTGTGGCTACTACAACACTTATCCTAGCATTGGCATGACCCCTCAATAAACTATTCACAATGTAATTAGAGTCGTACCACATGTACAACATCACACTCCTCCCTCTTATCTTACACATAAGACAAATATATGAATAAACATTTTTTTATGGAGAATAGTGCATTGTCTTGTCCGTGCTACATGGTAACACACTAAAGAACCAAAGAATTCTCTAACACTAAATTACACCAATATAATGGTTTATTATTGCATGAATTAAACCCAATGCCAAAATCAGAGGAGGTGGAAATGCATTCTGGTTTCATTCCCTAAATTATGAGACAAACAATTGTAAAAGGGGGAAACAATAGGTAAATTGTTGTCTATAGACCAAGAAACCAATTCAAAAGTAGGGAATAATGTGGATGGATTGACAAGAAAATAGTACACTCAAACATCTCATATGAACTTCATATGGAAACACATGACCTCAGCACAACAACAATCAACCTTAGAGTGATGCTTAATAACAATCTACATGAGCACACAACCTCTACAAGAGATCGATTCACTTAGAAAGTGATGAAACATTCCAATAAGGGAAATTATATCTTAGGGAGAAGGAAAACACTTAGCATACAATCAAATACTTGGAATAATGTATGACCCTTTGGGTAAGATAAAACTCAAATAAATCAATTTATCAACCTCCTACAGAAGTGAAACATATATGAGATGAACACCATCGATCCATGGGCTTGGAAATACATCTTATAGTGGTAGTAATAGATATATTATACTCTCTATTAGACAAGGGAAAATAATAATATAGTAAATGTAGAAGTATGATTACATATCCCTCTCATCCACACTCCCATTATTCATTGAAATACACTAAAATAAGAACTAAAATAGGAATACACATAACACAACCACACAACCATTAAATAACATGAGGCAACATATATATTTTTTACCTTGGAAACCCAAATGGGAAAACTAGCTTCAAATGGTTACTCAACTTTCATTTCGGAAATTTATAGTTGCAATGTAGTTCTTGGATATCTATGCATAATCATCCAAAATACCCTTTGAGAGTTAAAAGATCATAATAAATAGGGTGAGATAGGGTAATGGGTTCAGGTCAACATGCATGACCTTTCATTTCCTATTCCTCTATATTTTCTCTCATATTATTAGTTTTTCTTTTCATTTGTTTCTCTTTTTTTTTTCTATCTTTTGTCTTATTTACTTTTACATTTACATTATCTTTGGTAGTTTCTATAACCTTCATTAATATCCAAATTATCTTGCAAGTATTGAGTCTTACAACTATTCACTCGTTGGGATCCATTTCAGATCATTATGTCACATTGCAACATTCCTCAAGGGTTATCTTGGATTGTGACATTTGTTAATGTTTACTTCTCATTGTGAAATTCACCTTGGTTGACTTATGCCAAATTTCTATGTTCCTCGATGGTTATTTCACATGGTGATGTTCATCAAGAGTTACGTTGCATTGTGACATTCCTAAAGGTTACATTGGATTATGACATTCCTTGTGTTTAAACTTGAAACAAATTCATTTTTGAATTATGAGTAAAAGAAATATGATATGTTATGACTCGTTGACTTGGATGACTGAGGTTGGCATTAATTGACTTTGGTGTTTTGGGTTAGCTTGGCTAAGTGTCATTTTTTTTTAATTTGTTTGAATTTAGTTGAATTTGTTGACTATGGTTGAAGTTTATTGAGGAATTTCATGGATTGTGGTTGAATGTGGTTAATTATGGTTAATTTTAGTTGAAATTGGTTGATTGTGGTTGACTTTCAATAACTATATTTGACGTTGGTTGATTTCATTTACTATGGTTCACCTTTATTGACTTTCAATGACTTTGATTAACGTTGGTTGATGATGGTTAATTATGCTTGACTATGTTTGATTTTGGTTTTATTTTGTTAAATAAGGTTGATAATGGTTGACTTTGGGTAAGAATGTTAACATGCAACAACTCAAGAGAAATATTTTAAGAGGATGACTTCAATATTTTTTCACATTGAGACAATATGCTTGACTTCAAGATTATTTCACATTGTAACATAAAGAGATTGAATTCAATGTTATATAACAATGTGTTATCAAGAGATTGAGTTCCATATTGTAACATACCGTAGCTTAACTTGGGAACATTGTTGCATGGAATACACATAAAATCAATTTTTTTCCTTATAATTCATTTTTTGTAGCTTACCAACTATAAATTATGCACACAATTAACTAGATTTCAATGCCCATAATTAAATGCATATAAAAAATTATAAAAAAAATATGTATGCAGTTAATAAATCATCTATAACGACACATTAAACCATTCTCATTCACAGTGTAAAATTCACATCCATAAGACTCATACGAAAACACATATAATAGATAAGAACTTATATTTAAAAGAAAGCATGTGTAACAAGTTGCTTGGGAAGGGAATTCCACCCAACCATAGACATTTTGTTCCATATCTCAGCAGCAAGTCACCCCTGAGTTGGGGCCAGGAATCCACAACAGAAGGGTGCCTCTCACAGTCCCCTCATATACAAATAACCCACAACCCACCGTTATTCTCCTACAACTATACTAAAATTCCTCCAAATCTCTTACTCTTGACCTTCCCAACACAACGAATGTATTGCTTCACTACTCTCAGACCCTCAGAAATCACATTCGCTTCTCATGGTCTCTCTAGCACAAGTAACCTAGAATCTCTCTTACGGGAACTCAAAGGAGCTCACTACCAGGAAAATAATAACAACCACTTGTCGTTACAATGAAAAACACATTGGATATCACTCTTTAGGCTTGACAACTTGGTTCTTCAATTTCCATCTCTAAAACGATCCAAATATGCTCCAACATGCTCCATAATTTTACCAACCTTCTTTGCCTAGATCTGGTGCTCTGGTGCTCTTTTTCCTTATTATTCCCTTGTTGTTCATGCTCAGAATAAATGTGAAAAACTACTTATCTTCCCCATATGAATTTCCTCTATTTTCCCAAGACAATTTACTTCTCAATCTTCCTAATGTTGATCATATTACAATTCCATTCTTCCAATAAATATGGAAGTTACTTCTACACCCACCCCCCTATAGGTATTCAATGATTGGGCTCTCATACACTCAAACAAAAAATACTTGGCTGACTGAAAAGATAATACAATTAAGAAATATGGGTTTGGATTAATACTCATAATCCATTTCCCCCATTGGGCCCCTTGTATACACTCTCAAGAATCGCCCTCTCTGTTTTGTATTAATCATCCCCCATCTTTGTCCATATTCCCAGTATCTTGCATCAAATTATTTTTATTAAAATAAAAAAATACATTTCACACATTACATCGCTTGGCCATAGTCACATTCATTTCTACGTTATGAATTAATTAAAGTGAGGATTATAATGGGGATGTTACATTCCCTCTCCTATAAAATTGTGCATCATCCTCGATTCACCCAACCATACCTAATATATATACAATTTTATGTCATAATATTCATAAAGAATCAAATTCTGCAATTTGTTTACTCTTCAACAATAGTTCCAACCAAAACCTCTCGTTATTGTCAACCTGATGGCCCAAGGAATGCACTTCGTTCATTGAATTCAATCCATCAGGATGAACCATTATTTTATAAGAGATATCAACGCAAGTGACCAAGAATTTGATACGGTTTTGGAACCTAGCTGCCCAAAAGTGGAGTCTTGCATTTTTAAATTTCATCTTCCTCAAAATTGAAAACAAGTTGCAGGTATTCCTCCCACATAGCTTCTTCATTCTCCCATGTTGCATATTCAATATCGTAACAGGTCCATTCAAACTTTACCAACACTATGGATTTGTTACTTAGAACTTTTACTTTCTGGTTCAGGATGTGTACTAGTTCCACCTAGAAATCCCCTTCGTTTTCCACTTGGATTATAGTCCAATAAATTATGTGGTTAGAGTTAGGCACACATTTATTTAATAATGATACATGGAAAACATTATGAACTCTCATGTATGTAGGCAATGCTAGCATGTATGTGACTGACATCGGGTAAAATCGTGAGGATGGGTGTCCATTTTGCTTGTTTTATGAGAAAAAAATAATATTTTCACAAGTTCTTCAAATTTCGGTAAAAAACCGTATTTTTTTTTATTTATAATTTTACTTTACAGTAAAAACATAACTTGTGAAGAATTTTGTTATCTTTCTACTCACTATTTTTCAAATTTTTTTTATTGACATTTTATATGTTAATTTGGCGATTGTTTGACAATATGTTCCTTAAAAATGAAGGGAATGATAATAAGTTGTGTTTCCCCCCAACAATGTATCTATTATAAAACTTTTTTTTTGATAAACAAACTATACTGCAACAATCTACAAAGACTCTATCTTTTGATGACTATAATTTTGAATCTAACAGATGAATATTATAATTTCTAGAATTTTTTTAAGTTGACAAAGATGAAAAAGATGTAGATTTTAAACACAATTTTTCCCCCACCTTGTATATATCTTAATTTTTACTTGAAATTAAAATCTAAAAATACCATTTTGAATAGGACAACTTAAGTATTTTGAATATAAATTTTCCATAATTTTCCACTGTGTATTTTTAGAGATATGGATTTTACATTTCACTGAATCATAATGTCACCTGAAAATATTATGCGGTGTTTTTTTTCTAAAATTAAATAAAATCAGATAACAATAATGAAAATGAAAAACGTTATATCCATTGAAAGTAGATTCAATTTTGAATATGTTGGTATTAATTCTGAAACTAAATTCTATGTATTTATAGGAGTCCGTGACCTCCAAAGTTCAAATTCTAGTAAACAAAAGTATCTTTTTTATTTATAATTTTACTTTACAGTAAAAACCTAACTTATAAAGAATTTTGTTATCTTTCTACTCATTATTTTTCAATTTTTTTTTATTGACATTTTATATGTTAATTTGGCAATTGTTTGACAATATGTTCCTTAAAAATGAAGGGAATGATAATAAGTTATGTTTCCCCCCCAACAATGTATCTATTATAAAACTTTTTTTTTGATAAACGAAATATACTGCAACAATCTACAAAGACTCTATATTTTGATGACTATAATTTTGAATCTAACGGATGAATATTATAATTTCTAGAATTTTTTTAAGTTGACAAAGATGTAGATTTTAAACATGATTTTCCCCCACCTTGTATATATCTTAATTTTTACTTGAAAGTAAAATCTAAAAATACCATTTTGAATAGGACAACTTAAGTATTTTGAATATAAATTTTCCATAATTTTTCACTGTGTATTTTTAGAGATATGGATTTTAGATTTCACTGAATCATAATGTCACCTGAAAATATTATGCGGTGATATTTTTCTAAAATTAAATAAAATCAGATAACAATAATTAAAATGAAAAATGTTATATCAATTGAAAGTAGATTCAATTTTGAAAATGTTGGTATCAATTCCAAAACTAAATTCTATGTATTTACAGGAGTTTGTGACCTCCAAAGTTCAAGTAAGCTGGAGGGAATTCTCAGGTTCCTGTAAACAGTCCTATTTGCAGGTTTTTGACCAAAAAACTCTTTCATCCGAAAAGTATTTTATTCGTCCGAAATATATTTTTTCAACGAAATCCGTTAAAAATAAACGGATTCCTCACCTTTCATCCGAAAAGTAGTGGTTTTGGTCGAAAGGTAGGTTAGAGAATTACATTGGACAAGAAACGATGAAGGGATGCATCGTTTGGTTTCAACCGAACCATTTTCACACAATTTACTCACTCATTTCATATTCTTACATATGTGGATCCCCTAAGAAAAATTTTGGAGCATCATTTTCGCTAATTGGAGGATCTTTTTCATTGTTTTGAACAAAATCTTGTTGATGTTTGAATGGAAAAAAAAAATCTTCTTGAAGTTCAAGTTTTTATTGGAGTAACAATTTATATATTGAAGGATTTGTCGAACATTGTTTCAAGGCAAAGACTTACTTGAAAATTATTTTCAAGGTGAAGGATTTCATAAGAAATTTCTTATTATATAAAATGGAATTGTTTTTAGCGTAAGTTTTTTTAAACATTTCTTATAAAATTCTTGATATTATTTTTGAATAATTTTTGTCACACTGAAGTTTCTCTGAAACTATCTTTTCTAATATTTTGAATGGCCCACAATATCTTGCTGCGAAGTTTGGGCAACAACCAAATATTATTGAACTTCTTTTTTCCTTCACTTTTAGGAAAACATGCTATCTCACTTTAAAACCTCTAAAAACTTTGTTCTTATCTACATAACTTTTATTCCTATCCTGGACAACCTTTAAATTATGCCTAATATTTGTTATCTTCTCTTCCATTTCCCACGACAAATTTGGCCCAATGATTTCTTTGTCTACTAGGTTATCCCAACTCACTAGTGTGTTACATTTCCTACAATAGAATGTCTCAAATGGGCTCAATTTTAGTGAGGCTTGATGCCCATTATTGTAAGTAAACTTTACTAAGTGGATGTAGTCTTCCCACTTTGATGGTTGGTCCATCATATACATTATGATCATGTCTTCAATCAGTTATTTGGTCCTCTCTGTTTTTCCATTTGACTCTGGGTGATACGTTGTACTGAGATTTAAATTTGTTCCAAAACATTTGAACAAACCTTTCCAAAAATCAGATCTGAATTTTGGATCTCTGTTTGAAACAATTTCCTTAGGAACTCCATGTAGTCTGTCAACTTCCTTCATGTAGATCTCTGCAATTTTTGTTTCCTTATGTGTGGTCTTCATAGGAATAAAATGTGAAGCTTCTGTTAATTTATCCACCACCACCATGATTGAATCATGCTACTTCACTATTATGGGCAACTTTGTAATGAAATCAATTGTAACCACTTTCCATTTCCACTCAAAAATGGGAAATGGTTGTAGAAGTATCGTTGGATTTATATGCTTTGTATTCACCTTTTGGCATTCTAGACACCTAGGAACATAATTAGTCACTTATTTATTCATCCCGGGCCAAAATGTTTGGCTTCTTGTAGCTACAATTTTCTTATGATATCTTGTCTGCCCAACATATGGGACATTGGGCATTTCCCTTAGCACTATATTTTTCATCTTTCCTAAATTTGGAACATATAGTTTTCCTTCATACATGAGGATTTCATCCTCTTTCAACTCATAATAATTAAATTTCTGCTATAGAATTTCTTGTTGTAATGTCTCTTTTATTTTTAGATATTGTTTGTCTGCATTTCCAACCAATAATTTGTTTTTTTTTATATTTTTTTTGAACACACTGATGGCTTAAATGTTATTTTCATGAGCTCTTATACTAAGTCCATCAACCACTTGATTTTCCTTTTCTTTGATATGCTTGATTTCAAAGTCATACTCACTCAAAACTTTCGACCATCTAGTATGTCTAGCATTTAATGTTGGTTGTCCAAAAAAATGTTTCAAGCCATATTGGTTTGTTTTTATCTCAAATATTTGACCCATGAGGTAATGTATCCACATTTTTAATATGGTTGATAATTCCAATTCATGCGTAGCATAATTCCTTTCATGCTCTTTTAACTTCTAAGAATCATAACATATCACATGGTCTTTTTTAATGAGGACTCCCCTAAGTCCTTCCTTGCATGCATCGGTGCACACTATAAAATCTTCATATAGATCTACAATCTTTAAGATTGGTTCACTTGTCAAAATATATTTCAACTATTGAAAACTCTCTTCGCATTTAGGGGTCCATTCAAATTCCACTCCCTTATTTTGAAAGAAGTGATTGGAATTGCAATATTTCAAAACCCTTTTATGAATATTTAGTAATAACCTGCAAGACCCATAAATGAACTAACCTCTATCACATTTGTTGGCACTGGCCATCCTCTAATGGCCTTTATTTTCTCAGGATCCATTGTTATCCCATCTACTGAAACGATATGCCCCAAGTAGCAAATCTTTTGTTGATAAAAGATACACTTACTTAGTTTGTCATACAATTATTCTCTCTCAAAACTTGCAACACCATTCTAAAATGATTATAATTCTCTTTTTTTGTCCTTTATTAAATGAGAATATCATCTAAGAAAATAATAACAAACTTATACAGGTACTCTTTGAACACTCCATTCATCAGACACATAAAAACTGTTGGAGAATTAGATAGCCCAACTGGTACTACTATAAATTTATGATATTCATATCTTCTCTTGAATGTTGTATTTCTAATATCCCCTTCTTTTATATTCACTTGATGATAAAATTATCTCAAACCAATCTTGGAAAATATTATTGCACCTTTTAGTTGATAAAAAATATCATCGATCCTCGAAAAAGGATGTTTGTTCTGTATGGTGACCTTATTCAACTTTCTAAAATCAATACATAACCTTAGTGTTCAATCATTAATCTTTAAAAAAATAATTGGGGCTCCCCAAGGTGACACACTTGGGTGTATATACCCCTTCTTTAACAACTCTTCAAGTTTCATCTGCAACTCTTTCAATTCTGGTGTGCCCATTCTGTAAGATGTCTTGGACACTGGGGAAAATCCTTGCATTGATTCAATAGAGAATTAAATGTCTCTCTTTAGTGAAAATCCTAGGGCTTCCCCAAAAAAATCATCAAAATCCCTCAATATTGGATGGTCTTCAATACTTTCCACTTTATCCCTAGCTATATCTTCCATATGGGATGCAAAAATTTGACATCCTTTCTTGAAACTCTTTTTCAGTTGCATGGATAAAATTTCCCTAACAACTACAACTATCGAGATTCCTTGAATATTTCCTTGTTTTCCATCCTCATCAAGAAAATTTATTGTCTTGTTATAACAGTCTAGGATATCATGGTGTTTCTCCAACCAATCCATACCAATTAGACATTCATATGAATCCAATGGTGTGATGTTCAAATCTACCTTTGTGCTGAGTCCATTCATGTATATTGGATAGTCCTTAACCAACTCATTTATCTTTCTCTTATCCCTTGTGGCTAGCTAAACTAACTTATATTTCTTATGTTTACTCCTTTTCAAGTGAAATCTTTCAAAAATGTTAGAGTTTATGTAACTATGGCTAGCTAAAAAATCAATTAAAATTGTTATGTGTTGGTTATAAATATTACCTTCTACTTTAATCATGAGGGATTGATACTCTACATAAACACTTCGCATGTCTCCTCCCATATCTTCAATGTTTTCATCCTTTTGAATGTTGTGAAAAATCCTCATTATATGTCCTTTGTGAGGGAAGTCCCTATATAAGTGATTTCTCATACATTCCTAGCATTGTACAGGCTGCTACCTTGGCCTTTTCCGAAATAAAGTTGTTGTTTTGGGTTGACTATCCTTGTTGATTTATTTGGGAGATATTTTTCAAAAAGGGTGGCTTAAAAACTTTATATATTTTCTCTTTCTTACCCTTTATATTTTCATTCCAAGTCTTTTAGAAGACTGACCTCCCTTTCCTTGGCTCATAAAAATTCCTTTCTCTCCTTATGATCTCCTCCAAATTTCTATGGTTATTATATTGTATCTTGTCACTATAGAAATAGGGTAACCCACTTAGGAACCTTTGTATTTTTACATCTTCATCCTTTATGAAGTCCACATACTTTAGAAACACAAATAACCTCTTCTCATATTCACCCATTTTCATGCTTCCTAGTTTGAGTTCAAAGAACTCTTTCATCTTCATCTCATAGTAATGATCTGAAAATTATTTCTTTTGGAAATATCATTTGAACTTCCTTCATAATAAATTCCACTCATAAAGTTGTTTTTATTTCTTGAGATGATCCCAACACATGGTTTCCTTTACTTGCAAGTGGTAGGTTGCAATCATTGTTTCTACCCTAGAGGGATAATCATGTAGCTAGAAATATTTCTTCATTTCCAACAACCAAGTCTCAACCTCTTCTCCCTTCCTATGCTCACCATTTAAATTAGGTGGAACTATTTTCCTGACTTCACCTTGCAAGATGTCTCCCTTAGTCCTTCTCCTCTACCTCCTCACATGAGACACACTTGGGATTATTCCTAGCCTTGAAATTGCATGAGCTCACCTAATGGATTTATTTAGGCAATGATGGTGCCTTCTCATGATCCTTGAATTTAGATCATTCTCATGTTCATCCCTTCTGCTATGGGACCTGGATGTTGTGACTTGTCTAGCACTAGCTACTTGCTTTGTGAGTGAGTCGTTATTGGCTTTCCTTTGCATTATATTCAATCTCTGAAGTATTTCTTCCCGAGCCTTCATAATATTCTTATTATCATCCCTATAGATCTACAATTGCCTCTACAAGATTCTCATATAGTCACATGATCCTGCATTCCCTTTCTTGCATTAGACTTTGTCTGATCATTTCCCATGCTAACATGTAGCCCTATGAATTCCTCACCATGACTTAAACACCCATGGGAATATTCCATATATGTAGTTCTCATATAGGAACTAAAATTACTTCATGTACCTATAAATTATGCATGAAATGTGCATGCAAACAATTTTTTTTTAGACAAATATATACACAGTTTTGGAAAAGAATGCATCATTTTTTCTGCTCTTTAATGCCAACAATCATCTTCTTCTGAGTTAACTATAAAATTTACTAATCATATCAGTTTTATAGCTTGATAAATGGATTCTACCCTCCAATATATTTCCATTGAATACTTTCTTGTAACATCTCGCTCTTGCGCGCACCTGATGTGACTTATTCTTTGAGAACAGTTGCGTGCAAGTGATCCGATTCATTATATGATTGTCTGCTTCGCTTATGGATTCTGATGATGAGATTGTGGATTATGATGTCATGTTATGTTATTTATGTATAGACATGTGCTATTGACTGGTTTATCTTGAGTGTGCAGGACCCTTGACAAATTGAGGATGTCGATGGCATCAATGGACCTCCTTCGACTCCGGATCGAGCCAGGGAGTGGACTGTATGTGGTTTGAGTATTTATGTTATTTCATATGTGACATATGACTGGGTATATTATGATGTTATTTACAAACCGTTGACATGTTTCATTGATGGATGGAAGCTGAAGATTTATTTCTAATGAGAATCACATTAGGAGTAAAGGGGTCCTACACGACAACCGAAGATATTAAGGGAGAGGTTTGGCAGCAGCCTTGCCGCACCTACTAGAACTCCCTCCATGGCTCGAATTGTAGGTTAACGATTACTTAGTTCGAGAGATCCACGATGTTGGGAGGACAGATTAAGATATATGCTAACGAAGATTCTAAGGGGCACACAATAAGGAAGGATCTTTATTCCTTAAAGGCCCTTAGTCTCTCACAAGGTCGCCCGATGGACTATTGACTCCAAGGGTTGGAAAACTACCAAAATCAGTCCAAAGACGAGTGGCACCCTTGGAGCACGTAGTGCGTCTTGAAGGGAATGTCACATAACTAAAACATGAATAGAGACGAGTGGCACCCTTGGAGAACGTAGTGCGTCTTGATGGGCACGTCACGATTTTTAACACTGGTGAAGTTAATGAACCTAGGGCCTAGAAAATAATACTTTATTTTGACATGGTCAACCTTAAAATAAATGTGGTACGAGTAAAGTTTATTAATTATAATTTTTCCTTAAAAATGCTAAGCCTAGTTGAAATTAAAGCCTAGGTCTAAATAGGGTATGAGGACTAAAAATTAATAAATCGATTAAAAAATGGGGGGGTGAAGAAAAATCAAATTTAGAATTTAAAGGACAAATAAATTATCTAAAAAAATAATTACTGATATGTGAAAAGACATGCTAATTTGGAACTTAGACAAAAAAGAGAAATCAAATGCAAAAGGAATGTGGAAGATAGAAATGAATCTAGTCTAGAAAACTTTCCTAAATAAAACTCAACTAAGCTTTAAGAAATGCATCAGTGATTAAAGGAAATTTAGGGAATAAAGGAACATCAATGAACATTTTTAGGAACGCTTTTAGGTGGGTAAGGAAAATTGAAAAATTAATTTAATTAATTAAATGAATTTTTGGTGCACCTAAGGGATTGGGTGACAAGTGTACGGGGGAGAGATTTTCCTAATTAATTTTTATAAAACGAATTTAACATGCAATTGGAAAGTGTCACTAAGAAGAACTCTATAAAATTAATGGGAGAGAAGAGGAAAGGATCACGACTAGTATGCGTAAGGTAATGCTGCCAGATTTTTCTTGTGGTAGTTGGGATACCCATCTCGAATAGAGAGCGGTAGCTCGACCTTGTGAGGTGAGCTCGGAGATAGTTTTTCTATGGTTGTGTGTGTGGCCCCTTTACGGCTCGAGGGGCTCAAGGGGAAGAAGAGTACCCCTAGCGTTGATTGGGAGGCATCGGTGAGGTCTCAGCGATTAGAAAGCGGGAGCGAGGAGGGTCGCCAGTGGCAGAAGAATGTCTCCAAGCCCAGTTTCGTCAATGATGGTATTTTTAATAAGTTAAATTGTGTATGGTTTAATTTTCGCAATTATGATGTCTCTTTATTTTTGCAATGGATCTAGTTGTAATAAGAATTATATATGTAATTTGATGTCGCTTTATTTCGCAATAAATCTAATTGTAATAAGGATTATATATGTAGTTTTATGTCACATCATTTCCGCAATGGATTTAATTGTGATAAGCTCGATTATATATGCATTCTGATGTTGTTTATTTTCACAATGGATTCGATTGTATGCTGATGGAATTGTAATAGGATTAAATTGTATCGTAGCCGTAAAATTCTGTTGTAAACTATGTTGGAATTTGGATCCTTAATTTGCAAGTTTGGCATTGCTGTGAACTACTGCGTTTAAACCTAGTGGAGTTTATCCTTGTCCTTTAGATTACCTCTCATTGATTTTCTATAGTGTCACGGAAAATTTGTATTCATATACAGTGAATTACTTGCACAATAATGAGAAGGACTTGGTTAGAACTGTCCATTGGAGGTTTAATCGTCTCAGTCCTTGGTTGCGAATTTGTTTTTATTTAATTTTAGGATTTAGTTGTTGTGCAGTATAATGGTACTACGATACAAGCTTTACCTACCAAATTTCGGAATTTTTGGATTGTCCTCACTATCGGTTGCGACCTATCTTACCCCCTCAATTTTGTTTGGAATTTGGGATTACCCCCACGTATCTGGGTCGAACCTTGAACCCTTGCGCCATTCCACTCGGACCATTTTCGACTTACTTGATTAAAGCCACTCCATAGAAAGAGCGTTGACATTCGTTCTTACTATGGAATGATTAGCATCTCCTTCGCATCTCTATCGAAGCTCTCTCTATGCCCAGCGAAATCGCATCAATACCTCTACGAATTCGTATTACATTACCAAGTTGTCACCATGTTTTGCTTACTGCCCAGCACATTTTTCCTGTGCGTCTGCACTTCCATCCTCTGCGTGTTAGCTGAAGGACGCCCAGTTGTATCCATGTTTGTTCACTCCCAACAATTTCTTTCTCTCTGATGGTACCTTCATGCTCTGCGTTTTTCTTTAAGGCACTTTGTGCACGTTGGGAGAACTTTCCCTTACCTTCAACGAATTTAGACACCTTAGCGAAATTTCCGCAAACACCTCAGCACATTGAGTGTTCTCTGTCAGATTTGAATTTGAGTAACTGTTAATGGAAGCTACGAATTCGACAGGAAGGAATTTTTTTGTCTCGGTGTTTCCTCCCTTAAAGACCCCGCGAAATTACCTCTCTCTTCCCTGCGTTTTGTTGTTGTGTTTTTCCTCCCTTTATCTCTGCGCTGCGTTTTTCCTCCCTTTATATCTGCATGGGAGAATTTTGATTTATCATTTAGGCTCATAGTCTTTATCTCTAAATAAAAGGGTTATTTTTATGTTCTTCCTTTAATGCTACAGTCATCATTGCCTTATGCTCTTCTTTTATTGGTGTTGAAACTATTGTCATCCTTTAATGCTATATGCTCTTTTTTTAATGCTACAGTCATTATTGCTTTATGCTCTTCTTTTAATGGTGTTGAAACTGTTGTCATCCTTTAATGCTATATACTCCTATTTAAGATCCTCTTTAATGCTATAGTCATTAATGCCATATGCTCTTATTTTTTTAATGGTATTGAAACTATTATCATCCTTTAATGCTATATGCTATTTTTATGGGATGGTGAACCGTTGTCTCGATGTGCCTTGTTTTAAAGCGAGATATAATGGTCATGTGCTTAGTTACTTCTTACTCAATGAAAAGCCAATGTAATGAATGGTCGATGGTTATTTACTCTTGCGCAAATGGAAGTGTAAGGTAGGGATTGTTATTTTAGGTGATAGAATGGAAGTGTAAGGTAGGGATTGTTATTTTAGGTGATAGATTCTCGCACGCTTAAATATATAAAGTATTGATGATTTTTGTAGCTACTTGGCATCGCAAAAAGTAATTGAATATTTACCTTGTTGTGATTAAGACTAAAGTTACTTGCGCGCTTAATTTAATGTGGAGTATGATTAACGAAGTACTTATATTACTTATGTGCCATTTAATAATGTTAATTAGGTGATAGTATGATTGGGTTCGAATTTGTTTCCTTTTGCGCCATGGAATAAACATAATGATTATCTTATGCCTTGAATTATAATGTGGTAGATTTCTTATTCCTTAACTATAATTTTTACGTGCAACAAGTTGAGTAATTAGACTCCTTGCATGTGCTAGAACGATACTAATATTGTTGGTTGGTTAGGAGACTTCTTGCACACAATGAAATCTTGATGTAAGAATGATTGATTAAACATTGGACTACTTGCGCTATGAAAACTGTTTGATGTGTAATGGTCAAGGTTTGCATCATGAACCCGTTGCTGATTGATCTTGCATCATGCATTTATGTCGACTTATGACTGAATGGGTAACTAGTTTTCTCTAGCGCCTTACTTAAGATGACCTTTGATTGTTTTTGAGCTTGTTTACTCGCGCGCATAGCGAATGTTTTTGTGTTGATGAATGACTATTAGAAATGTGTATCACGTGCATCATGATTAATGTTTATGTCTGATTATAAGAATGATGATTACCTTGCACCATAATTAATTGATGTTTAGGATTGATGGATTGATGAGTTTTATGATCGTAGATGTTGTTGATTTAGCTAGTTTCCTAGATGATTTATGTTAGTGGGATATGGAAACCTCCTTATTCCTCAGAACAATCGCCATCCCTAAGACCTTAAATGGTTAAAATCAATTGGAACCTAGGCTTGAGCGTTGTTTATGTGTCCTGGAGGTCCTAACCTTGCAGGGTAGGTTGGGAGGGTAGTATATTATGTGATTCTTGTGATTTTCCTTATGATCCTTATGATTTGTTATGTTATTTTATGTTTTCTTGGTGTTATTTGATGATGGTCATTATGCGAAGTGTTGAAAGTTTAATATTTTTACTATTATGCATCAATATTAATTGTAGAATGCAATGATGAGGGTTGTTGTTAATTAATGTTTTAATACATCGATATGTGTGTTGTGTTTCATGGTGACGATGTGTCTGCATTGTTTCGTAATAGATGGTTAATGCGTTGATATTGTTTCGTTAAAATATGTGAAAGTTTTGTCGTTGATGTTTCTTTTTATTATGATGTTTTAATTTCCTAACGCAACAATAAAATAATTTGTTTTTACCTATTGTACATTGCTTTCGTTGTCGTAATGGTTGGGGTCGTTACATTTCTTACTCAATTTTAAGCTCTGAGTAGAAATATATAGTCATCTAAACATTTCTAATTCATCCCTTTTTGTGCACTTTTCTTCCAGGTGTAGTTTATCCCAGACACCAAGTTCGGTCACTTGTAGAAGTAAATATATTAGGAACCAAAGAAATGTTTGTATGAGACAGTTTTTTTTTTTTTTTTTTTTTGTAAATAAAAAGTAGAAACTTATATTAATGACATATGTATGCTATACAATAACAAGTATGAGCCACCTGTTCCGCCACAAATGGGAAACTTATATTATATCATGAGTGTACAACTGTGAATTGTTTGGAAGCCATCTATCCTGCCACAGAAGGGAAACTAGAATAGGTGGCTCCAAGTGATGATAGATCTATCATGGTTGTGAAGTTGATTACAAAATTGTACAAAAATACTGAGAGTTTCAACTGGAACATCGTTCCAACTCGCTAACCTAAGGCGGGCTTCATACAGAGCCGCCATTACTATGCTAGTTATACAACTGTAAAAAAGATTTAAAATTGTAATTGATAGAAAACAGAGCCTGGGGTAGGTTGTGTTAAGCCAAAGGGGAACCTGGGTCTCCATTAGAAGTGAAGGTCGGGACAAACTTCTTCTTGCAAGTGGGCCAACTTGCTGACATTGGAGCGTCTGAGAAACCCTCATACAATAGATCCAATCGTTGGTTGATGATCCTTTGTCTTTGTTCCTGCTCGTCCTGTCGCTGCCTAATATCAAAAAGGAGTTCAAGGCGCTCCTCTGCCAGATAGTGGATGTTCACCCGTTCTTCTGAAACTTTCCAGTTGGGAGGGATTTTCTCCTCTACAATGCAACCACCTTCCCACCAGTGAGGCTGAAAATTGGGGACGGAGGGACTTGGGAGGCTTGGGCCTGGTTGCGAAGAAGAGGGTGGCCCTCCATGCTGAAGTGGAGGTGGTGCCTTCCCTTTATCCAAGTTGAGGCCCTGAGGTGTCTCTTCCCTCGAAGTGTTGGTTGGGGAATGAAGAGGCAGCGGTGGAGAATGCACGGTAGGGGGCGTGGTCTCCTCCTTTGGTGTGTGCAAGGGGGTCTGGACCTAGGGTGGTGGATTCTCCAATTTTGGGGTATGCAGGGTGGACTGAGAGTTGTTGGTGTGTTTGAAAGGGTGGCTAAAATGGGCAATCAGAGCTCGCTGGGAAGCTATGAGCTGATTATCATGGGTGTAGGCATTTTTTTTTTTGGTGTCTTGCCTAGGCTTGCCTCTATCCCTGGGCATGGTGGGAAGAAGCATAGGGATAGTGGGGGGGAAATGGTTGTCTGGGTAGACTCATAAGGCATGCAGAGTGTGAGCGGAGAAGTCAGGAGGGCCGAGAGATAGTGTTGGAGTGGTAGCTTGCAGCGAATAGGAGAAATAACATGCCTTGGACAATTTTAACACCTCTGAGGGCCATTGAAACCTCTCCCATCGCCATTGAAGGATGACAGGACTAGTTCGATCTCTTGGTACCTATGGCCTCGCTGGAGTGCTTGTCCGAGTGATTTTCCAAGTGCACTGAGTTAAATGTCATCAAGGTGTGCTTCATGGGGAGTTATATCCTCGGGGGGTGGCAGCCTAGGACATTAATTCCCCTCACCATCTATCCCGTCCAATTGTCTTCCCACTCTCGCGTCGTGTCAACCCATCTGGGTTATGAGACATAGTTATTAATGATGATAGGGAATTCATAAAAACTCTCGTATTTTCAATATGATGTTCCAGTAAAACACTAAAGCAATCTGGAAATGAGAACTTTGTCCTTTTCACCCCTTTTTCCAAACAATGAATTTTTAGCCAGACTAACTATCTCCCAAACTGTGCGCTTTTGAAAAAATTTCACTAAACCAAAATTGTCTAGCTTGATGATTATACAAAATGTTGAGTAAATAATTTTTTCCAATTTTTCCATATGCAGACCCTTTTACCCCTCTGAAAATCCCAAAAATCCCCAAATAGTGGCTCAAAATAGTGGATTTTTCTCTATTTTAGCATTCCCATTCCAAACCCATTAGGATTTTTTTGATTCTTTCCTCGGTTATTCCCATGCATTATTTCTAGATTCTCTCCAAGAATTTCATCTTAATCTAGACATCTTCCAATGATCTTGATCCAAATCTTTAAAAACCACTAATTTGAAATTTATGACAAATCCAAGCATAAATGGACAATGGCCCTCTCTGGCACTTTTTTATATCTCCTCATTGTCGCCATAAACCAAAATTTTCATCTCAATTGGATTTAATATTCTCTAGTCATGGCATATTTTCTATCGTGGTTGATGATGTGGCATGTTGGTTCCACATGACATCCTAAGGAGATGCCACGTTAACCCCTTCGCCACCCTGGACATGCATTTTTAGCCTTCATCACCTCTCTTACCTTTATTTCATAATTAATTATATTTCCAGGTCCCATCATACCTATGTGTCCCACTGGCACTTTCTCTGACCACAAATGGGATAGGGGTCCCACCTCTTCTATCAAAATTCCACATGGCACTCATTCATTGGCTACAGGGATGGGAGGGTCCCATCCAACACCATTTTCCTCGGGCACACATAACTTTCATACCCTGAGATCCAATGATCGAGATCAAGGGATAATGAATGACCATCGACGATTTCGCACAATCAATTTTTGTGAGGGTTAACAACCCTCAATGATGCGAGAGAGGTTTTCACTTGTGATATGTGGTGTCCTCCTTTTGGATTTGCATCACCAAATTCCCCCTATGAAACTACCTTTTCTCCATACGATACCACCTTTCCTCCATGCGATACCACTTATGGTATCGATCAATATCACATCACCTATGTGGAACCCACATCAACCTTGGGCCCACCACCATGCATTATTGACCCTGTCGTTGTCGCTTGTCACCTTGACACCATGGACATGCCACCTGACACCTTTTTTTGGCCACAACAACTCGCATGCTCTCATATCCAACAGTGGGGATGATCAGAATATTAATGACCCACATTAGTCGCCAAAGTGTTTGAGGGTTAACAACCCTTGACAATGCGATGGTGGTTTTTCACCATGATACATGGTACAATTTAATTGGTTTTTCATCATCACGAGATATTTCAAAACCACTCTTTATGGCATGCAATACCACCATTGATTTTGGTTAATACTATGGTTTATCACCCAAGCACGATGGTCTTGCACATTGCCATTGTGTCCCCCCATCTCACCATGGGACCTGCCACCATGCCACTAGTCAGCACAATGGAAATCCATGTCACCACTACCACATCATCACCACATGGCCTCCACATCATTGTTGATGTCATGCATGAAAAAGTACCCAAAATTTCCCAATTTTTGAATTTGTTTTCCAAAATTACATAATTTTCAATTTTTGCATAGGCCTTTGTGGAAGCTTTGAAATTAATCTCTCTACAACCAATTTCCGGTCTTTTTCATGTCAATTCAACTATTGTACCTGAAATTTGATACTTTTGTGTCAATTTCTCAACAAATTCCTCTTTAGAAATTGGGGGTTTTCTCAATTTTGCCCCATTTCACCATGGATGTCCTGCAAATATAAAATTCAATGAATTTTAGGCTGAAAAACACCCATTTAGAGGTTAAAATTGGGTGTTTTAATCCCCTAGGCTCAATTTCCTCAAATTCCTCCTTAATTTTTCTCCAATTTCACTTGAGTAATCTGACAAATAAATTTGAATACGCCCCCTTATCTTTAAATCTGCAAATTCCATCTTCTTTGCGTTGAGTTTGGCCCATGCAGACTAAGTGTTTGAACGCAAATCTATAATACCATTTTGTAACATCCCTCGGATTAACTTGGGAACATTACTACGTTGAATACACATAAAGTCGAAATATTTCCTTCTAATTCATTTCATGTAGCTTACAAACTACAAATTATGCACATATTTAACTAGACTTTGATGTATGCACATATTTAACTAGATTTTCATGGCCATAATTAAATGCATCTAGAACATTCTAAAGGAAGCATATACGTAGTTAATATATCATATATAATGACATATTAAACCATTCACATTCATAGAGAAAACTGCACAACCATAATACTCATAAGAAAACACAAATAATAGATAAACACTTATCTTTAAAAGAAAGTTTGTGCAACCAACTGCTTAGGAAGGATGTTCCACTCAATCATAGAATTTTTGTTTGATATCTCATTATAATGTCACCCCTAAGTTGGGGTTAGGAATACACAGCATAAGGGCGCCTCTCTCAGTCCCCTCACAGCCAAATAACCCACAACCCAATGGTATTCTCCTACAACTATCTCGAAATTCCTCCAGCTCTCTTCCTCTTAACCTGCCCAACCCAAGAAATGTATCCCTTCACTACTTTCATAACATCGTGAATCCAATTAGTTTATCAGGGTCTCTCTGGTACACATAACTAGGAATATCTCTACTGGGAACTCAAAGGAACTCCTTGTCAAGAAACACTACTAGGAAAACAACAACAACCACTTGTTGTTACAATTCAATTCACATAGGAGCTCACTCTTTAGGCCCGAAAAACTTGCTCTTCAATTTCTAGCTTCAAAATGCTACAAATATGCTCCAGCATAATCCTGAATTCAACTAGACTTCTTGTCATATCTTTGGTTCTCTTTTTCCTTTTTCTTCCCTTGTTGTTCATGTCCAGAATGAATGTGGAAAACTGTACATATTCCCCGTACTAATTTCCTATATTTTCCCAAGACAATTGACTTCTCACTCTGCCTAATGTTGATCATAATGCAGTCCCATGCTTCCAATAACTATGGAAGTGAATTATATACCCACCCCCTGATAGGTATTCAATGATTGGGCTCTCATACACTCGAACCGAAAATACATGGTTGACTAAAAAAATAATAAAATTCAGAAAGATGGGTTTGTCCTAAAATCCATAAACCATTTTCCCCCTTGGGGTCCTCTTAGACACTCTTGGGCATATACCTCTCTTTTTTCAATTAATTAGCCACCATCTCTATCCATATTTCTAGTAGCTAGCATCACATTATTTTTATGAAAATAATAAGACATATTTTTCATATTACAATGCTTTGCCATATCTACATTCATTTCTACATTATGCATTAATTAAATTGGGGATTGTAATGGGGATGTTACACATATTATTTCACATTGTGACATGAAGATGTTGACTTCAATATTATGTCACATGTGACTCAATGGTTGACTTCAATATTTTTTTCACATTGTGATATTAATATGTTGACTTAAATTTCATGCCATATTATAACATCAAGAGGTCGAATTCAAATTATGTCACTTTGTGACATTATGAGGTGGACTTCAACAAAATGTCACATTGTGACATTATGGTGATTACAACATTATATCACATAGTGACATAGACAAATTAAATTTATATTGCAACATTCCTCAAGGTTTATGTTGGATTGTGAAGTTCCTCATTGGTTATGTCACATTGAAATTTCCATATTGGTTGACTTATGTCAAATTGCTACATTCCTTAATTCTTATGTGGCATTGTGACATTCATCAAGAATTCTTAAAGGGTTATGTTGGATTGAGATGTTTGTTAATGGTTATGTATCATTGCAACACTCATCTTGGTGGTGTTATGACAAATTTCTACATTCCTTAATGGTTATGACACATTGTGACATTGATAAAGAGTTATGTTGCATTGTGACATTCCTAAAAGGTTATGTTGGATTGTCATGTTTCTTAAAGGTTATCTACAACTCCTACAATTGATATTAAAATAGTAAAAGTATGTAATAGTTCATTATCATTGATGTATATTGGATCATTATATTATTTTTCATCTATCTCAATGCTTTTAGAGTGGGAAAAGATTAAAGGTATTGGCTTGTAGGGTCATTTTAGCAACACATCCCAATTTAGAAAATTTAGGTCGAAAATTGTTTGAAATATTCCAAATCCATTTTGAGGCACAAAATGACCTTTTTTCTATACCTACTTCCTACCTTTGGAGGAAGATTCCATATTATACACTCCAAGACCTTTCCAACAGTGCATCAAATGCCTCAATCAAAGTTCGTATGTGAAATTTATGCCTCTGTAACATCCAGTTTCACTGATCACATTTTTTACATTCACTTATTCTTTGAGGACAGTTGCAAGCAAGTGATCCAGTTAAAACATGGTACATTACAATTATCAGTTTGGTTTATATGTTTATGTTATGATTGAGTATTGGAATTGATATGTTATTATATTGATGTATAGCATTAACAAGTATTATGGTGAGGATCCCTGAGTGTGCAGGAAATGTGACATGATGATGATGTTGATGGCATCGACCGACTTCCGTGGACTATGGATTGATTTAGGGAGTTGATTATTCACTTTGGTTTTGAATACTTGATTTATTATGCATGTGTTATATGATGATTTAAATTATGGATTTTATGTATATGAGTTTAATGAAGTTATATTTGTCAGTGGATGCAATAGTGGTTATGCTTGCTAATAAGACTCACATATGGAGTAAAGAGGTCATACACAAATATCATTTGTATGAGGGAGAGGTGTGGTAGCGTCCATGGCACAACCTACTAGCACTCCCATCGTGACCTGAACATAAGGTTAATGACTACCTTGTTTCTAGAGGTTCATGATTCCATGAGTGTAGACTGAGACAAATGCTCAAGATGATTTCTGAGGGATGCACAATAAGGCAGATCATTATTCCTCAGAAATCCCTTATTCTCACACAAGGTCGACAAATGGAGTATTGACTCCAAACATCAGACAAACTTCCAAACTAGTCAATGATGAGTGGCACCCTTGGAGCATGGAGGTGCATCTTTAAGGGAACATCACATGTATAAATTGTGAGCCAATAAAAATATATAATACCTTAGGAAATAAAATGAATACTAGATTTTGTTAGATTAGAGCATACAAACTTTATTTAAATTATAAACCAGAAAAACATAACCTAAAGTCTAAGTCTAGATGTTTTGATCAAGTAAAATTATAATATAGGTTAAGGGAATTTAGACTAAACAAACACTAGTAAAGGGAGACTAAGAATAAAAATTTAGGCATGTGCACAATGTGTGCATGAAATAAATAAAGATGATTTTTAATTAAAAGAAATTATTTGTTGATTAAGGTTGGTTGTCATTGATGTCAACCCTCAAAGAAAGCCCAGTAGCACAAAGGTTTGGGTAATGTACCCAAGATTGTTTGATTTAAAGATTACTCATTATTGTCTTGTCATGGCTGATAAGAAGTACAAATGGATGAACTCCAAAGTGGTCCCCTTATGGTGAAATCCCTCACGGGAAGACACTTTGTTGATTGAGTTGTCCTAGAAGTATGGTTAGAGAACCCATGCTTAATTGTGGAGTAATGAGATGAAGGTCAGTGAATTTGTTAGTGAAACTATCCAATATAGATAGTTCTTATCCATCCATTTCCGTTGGTATGTGGAACGTCACATAACTCATCATGGTTAGAGAGTTATGGCCATGTGAAGTTGGAGGACCCTCATGAGTCATCTAAAAACCCCAAAAATTCAAAGTGTTTGAAAAAGAAATTATTTAAATAATTAAGTTAATGGAGAACTCCCTAAAATAAGGAAAGTGGGATGCTACATGAAAGTATAAATAATAGGCAAGGATCTCTCATTTAATCACACTTGAAAACATTGAATATCTTTTGTTGTGTGAGGCTTATTGCAAGTACTCATTGATACATATGAAGTTGTGAAAGTTTGAGGTAGTACGAAGGTTTGATGACAAAATTCTCATAATTACAACGAATATTAAAAAACCCTATTTTATGAGTCGTACACGGCCTGACTGTGTATAGGGTGCGTACATATTGAGGCGTATGCGGGCCAACTTTGTATAGGGTGCGTACATGTTGGTAAAGCCATGAAACTTGAAAAGATGAAGATGTAGAGGTTCTAAATTCTAAGATCAAGCTCCCTGAAAGGTCTAGAGTGATCAGGTACATCAGATCTATCCATTGATTCAAAAGGTATGTCTTATTTCTATGAATTATTGGATTTTGATGTATGCATGAGAAATGGTTATGGATATTTGAGGATTCTCCCAAGAGAGACTAGTGGTTGCATGGGATCTTCTACATAAGTTAGATCTACAGAAATATAGTGTTGGTATATTTATCATTGATACTTCATGTTGAGGCATGTCTTGTATTTCTTGGCATATAGCTAAGGGTTTTTGTGGTACACAGTTGAGATCTTGTATTTTTGAAGTGGTTTATGTATTGAGAGCCTGAATATCAGAAAGGGTTTGATGAATAGATCATGTGAGGGTTATTATACTTGTTCATGATTACACACACCTATATGGAACATGACTAGAGAGAGATATATATTCTTTGGGTAAAGGTTATGTATGAGGATGTATGCACAAGATATAGTGACAAGTTACAGATCTATGTGAAGGAAGTTACAAAGGGTCAGAAGTTTCAAGAGAAACGAAACCCTAGTTTTTTAGAAGGCATACATAGGTTGCATAAAAATTTCGTCACGTACATACACAAGTTGCATAATAGATAGGGCACGTACATACACGTGTTGCAACACTACAGGTCACGTACCTGTTGTATTTTTGTTGATACATGTTCAGTTCAGGTACAGATTGATTACAGGGCAGTTGTACAGGTTGGATACATTTTAGTGGTATAGGTTGATACAATTTTATAGTGGTATATCTCATATTGATAGTGTGACAATGGTTCCATCATTCTGCTTATACATCAGGGAAGTTGGATGGGGAAAGGAAAGGTGGTTGTAGCTACCTTCTGGTTGTATCCAAAGAACTTAGGGGGTTGTAGCCTCCTTCTGGTTGTAGCCAGAGAATTGGGGAGTTGGAGATTCCCTCGGGTAATATCTTGAGAAACTATTGGGTTGGATCCTCCTTCCAGTTGCAGCTGGAAAACAAAGGAATTTGGTGCTTCCAATGAATGTGATTCTTCAATACATTTAAGGAGAAACATTCTGTGGTTTTCTCCCACTTTGGGTTTCCACGTAAAACATTGGTGTACTATGTATGTGTATGATTTTTCATTTCTTATTTACTCTTCATTTATTGGATGATAATTCTACATTGATATAACACTTGGATTATATGGTTAAAAATGACTAAATTTCTCTATTACTGATTCACCCCCCTTATCAGTAATCCAACAATTGGTATCAGAGAAGGTTCCTTCAGAAATCGTTTTAACCATTGGAAGGTAGATCATGGAGAGAAATAACTTGTATAAAAATGGAATACCACAGCTTCATGGACATAAGTATGAATTTTGGAGCATAAGAATGAAGACATATATACAAGCACATGGATTTGATATTTGGAAATCAATTGTAGATGGATACACAGTACCAACATTTATGTCAACAAATGGCAAAGAAGTGAATCTCAGTCAAAATAATTCCAAAGCCACAAATGCACTTCTAAATGGTCTTGGTGAAACTATATTCACCAAAGTTTTGCATTGTAAATCCGCTAAAAAGATTTGGGACGAACTTCGAAATATTTATGAAGGAGATTCAAAAGTCAAAGAAACAAAGGTTCAAACTTATAGAGGTCAGTTCGAACAACTAAAAATGAAGGAAGATGAGAATATTGCAACTTACTTCTTACGAGTTGATGAAACAGTAAATGCAATCATAGTAAGTATTGCAACTTACTTCTTACGAGTCGATGAAAAAATAAATGTTCAAAAGGTACTAAGATCTCTTCCTATGATATTTGACCCTAAGATATTAGCACTAGAATAAATAACAGATCTAAAATCAATAAGCATGGACGAACTACATGGAATCTTCACAACATATGAAATGAGAACTGAATAGGAAAATCCAGATGTAAAATAAGCAGCATTCAAAGCATCCAAAAGATCAAAGAAAAAGGGAAAGAAACAAGAAAAAGAGCATAGCAACAATAGTGACGTCTCGTAAGATGATGAAGAAGTGGCCAAATTTTTCAAAAGACTGAACAAGGGAACCGAAGACAGGCATAGAGGAAAGCTTCCTTTAATTTGTTTTAATTGTGATGGTATTGATTATTTTGCTAACAAATGTCCTCATAAGAAAAAGAGAAATGATGAAGGTTACTCAAAATGAAAACAAACATATAAAGACAAAAGAACCATAAAGAAATTTTTCAAGAAAAACTTATGCACCAAATAAGACATATCATCATCAGATGAAGATGAAGCCAGTGACAGTGAGACAAAAAGAGTTATATTCATGGAAATAGAAGACTTTGATAAAGAAGACTCCGAAGAAGAATATGAAGAAGCCGAAGACTAATATGAAGAAGTCGAAGAAGAAATTGAAGAGGGAGAAGTTGACTACTGAGAGGAATTGATGAGTTCCATAGAAGTTATCAGAAGAGAAAAGAGGAAAAACAAGAAGCTACAAGCAGAACTAGACAAGAAAGAAGACACTCAGGAATTAGAACAAATGATCACAAATTTGAAGGTTCAAATTGAAGAATATAAAATAATTGAAGAATGACTCAAAGAACAACTAGAAGGAAGATAAAGAATCATTGAAAATTTGGAAGAAGAGATTGTCACATTAAGAAAGGATATTCAAAAGAAAAATATGCAGAACAACTCAAAAGTTTTTAATGGCATTATCAGCAGTCAAAGGCTTAATCATGACAAGTCCGGACTTGGATACAATCAAACAGAAAAGGGATAAATCTCCAAAAAAATAGAACAAAAAACATATCCAAAAAGCTATGAAGAAACAATCAAAGGGGATAGGAAAGTCTATAGAGAAAATTACAGGGACACTCCTCCACCGAGAATATTCAGAATTCAAAATCAACAGCCGATAGAAATAGATAGGTCTCAGGAAGAAGAAGGATTCATAAGAGCAACTCCTTTCAGAAGATCTTCAACTCCCAGGTATCAAACTTTTGTTTTTGGTTTATGTTATGCATGTAATAATTTTGGACATAAATCTATGAATTGCAAAGCTAACAATAGGAACATAAACAACTTTGAAAGTCATACACCAAAAGGTTATCCATGAAGGCCTAGTGAAACACAAAGAAGTTACAACAAGTTTGAATCATTGAGCACTGAAGTGGAATGCTACAAGTGTAACAACTTTGGACACATGGCCAGAGATTACAGAATTAATATGCCTCCTAGAGAACCACAAAAAAACAACAACAATCACAGAAATGAACATCAGAAAAGGACATGGATAAGAAAGAAAAATCAACACAACAATGAATAATGCACACTCTCTCTACAAGATAAGCATAAGAAACGTGAATGGTATGTTGACAATGGTTGTTCAAAACACATGACAGGTGATAGAGACATGTTTCTTACATTAATAAAGGAAAGAGATGGATCAGTCTCCTTCAGAAATGATGATTCAGCTAAAATCATTGGAAAAGGCACAATCAGAATTGGGAACAAGAATACAAAGGAAGAAAATGTTCTACTAGTAGAAGATATGGAACATAATCTTATAAGTGTGAGTCAAATGTGAGACCAAGGTCATAAAGTTACTTTCGATTTAAAAAAGTATAAGATAAGAAAATAAGGTTCGGGAAAATTGATTGATACAACCGCGAGAACTTCAAGAAACATATATGTGTTAAGTGAAATTGGAAATGAAAAGTATTTTCTAGGAAAGGAAGATGAAAGTTGGCTATGGCACAGAAAAATGGGTCACATACATTTTGATAATCTTTTCAATGTCAACAAAAAGGAAGCAGTCAGAGAAATTCCCCAGATCACGAAACCAACCAACACTTTATGAAAGCATTGTCAACAAGGAAAGAAAACAAAGACCAAGTTCAAATCAAAGAAATATTCAACGAAAAGACCACTCAAAATTGTGCATACTGATCTAGTTGGACCAACTACAACAAAGGGTTTAAAAGGTGAGAAATATTTTATGTTATTATTTGATGATTATACAATAATGACTGCAGTTTGATTTCTCAAGAACAAGTCAGAAGCTTTTGAAAACTTCAAGATCTACAAGGAAATGGTTGAAAATTAAATGGATTCAAAAATAAAATGCTTGAGATATGATAATGGAGGAGATTTCACTTCAAAGGAATTTATGGATTACTGCAGTAGTCATGGAATAAAAAGACAATTCTTTGTTGCTAGGACACCTCAACAGAATGGAGTTGTTGAAATAAATAACAGGATATTACATGAAATGGCTCGAACAATGCTAATGGATTTCAAATTGACAGATATTTTTTGGACATAGAAAGTGCATACAATAGTTCACATTCAAAATAGAGTAATTATTAGAAGCAACACTGAAAAAACTCCCTACGAGCTATGGAAAGGAAGACCAACAAATGTAAATCACTTCAGAGTTTTTGGAAGCAAATGCTACATCAAAAGAAAAGATGGCAGAATGGAAAAGTTTGACTCTCGTGTGGACAAATGACTACTTTTTGGTTACTCAAGTACAAGGAAATCATGCAAGTGTTACAACCTGAGATTGAACAAAGTTGTGGAAATGATCAATGTAACAATTGATAAAACAGGTAGACAAGAATTAAATGAAGAAGAAAATGAATCAATGGAACAAATTTATGAAGAAGAAACATAAGATGAAAAAGAAGGGAAGAAGAAGAGGATCTGACAGAAGCAGAAGAACAAGTTCAACAAGTGAGTCCAAATAAACCTGTCAAACGAGTATAGAAGAATCATCCTTCAGAACAGATTATCGAAAACAAAGAGGAAGGAGTTGAGACTAAAAGAAGAATGTGTTCACGAGAACAAACACACCTAGCACTCAAATCTACAATTGAACCAACATTTTTTAAAGAGGCCAGCAAGGATGGATTTTGGAATAAGGCCATGGATGATGAATTGGATCAAATAGAGAAAAATGACACTTAGGAATTGGTTCCAAGACCAAAGGATAAGAATGTGATCAGCACAAAGTGGGTATAAAGGAATAAATCAAATGAAGATGGACAGGTTACAAGGAACAAAGCTAGATTGGTATGTAAAGGATATGCACAGGTTGAAGGAATTGACTTTCAGGAGATTTTCTCCAGTTGACAGAATGGAAGAAATCTTATTACTTTTATCTTGTGCATGCTCAAAAAATATTAAAGTGTATCAGATGGACATAAAATCATCTTTTATGAATAGAGAACTTGAAGAAGAATTCTACATTGAACAACCAGAAGGATTCTAGTTGTCAGTGAATGCATATTATGTGTGTAAATTAAAGAAGTCCTTGTATGGTCTAAAACAGGCTCCTATAGCATGGTACTCTAAATTGGATAAATATCTACAACAGGCAGGGTTCAAAAAGGGAAGTGCAGACATCAACCTCTACATCAAGGTAAGTCAATATAGTATTTTATTAATTGAAGTTTATGTTGATGATATTATTTTCGATAGTGATGATGACAGGTTAAGCCAAAAATTTGCAAAGGATATGCATAATGAATTTGAAATGACATTACTTGGAGAACTATCCTTATTTCTAGGATTTCAGATACACCAAAACAACCAAGAAATTTTTATTTCTCAAACCAAGTATATCAGAGAAATGCTAAAGAGGTTTGAAATGGAAGATTGCAAACTAGTTATCACTCCCATACAAACTAGTTGCAAGTTGAACAAAGATGATGATCCAAAGTCTACAGATCAAAGGAAATACAGGTCAATGATTGGTATCCTACTATATGTGACAACATATAGACCATATGTAATGCAGGAAGTTGGATAGGTGGCACGATTTCAAGCAGCACCAAAGGAATCACATATATTACCAGTGAAGAAGATTTTCAGATATCTCAAAGGAACAGAATAGTTTGGATTATGGTACCCAAAAGAAAATGACCTATCACTTATTGCCTACACAGATGCAGATTGGGCAGGTTGTATCGATGACCGACAAAGCACTAGTGGAGCAAATTTCTACTTGGGTGAGTGTTTAGTATCATGGTTAAGAAAGAAACAATCATCAATATCTTTATCTATATCTAAGGCATAGTATATTGCACCAACAACATGTTGTACACAGGTTATTTGGATGAAACAAACTCTGATAGATATACAGGTTGAGTATGATGAACCCATTCCAATATATTGTGATAATATAAGCATCATCAATATCTCAAAGAACTCGGTGATGCACTCCAAGACGAAGCACATTCCAATCAAGTATCACTTTCTACAGGAACAAGTTGCAGAAAAGAACATCAGAGTTGAGTATGTGGGCACAAAAGAACAAGTCATAGACATCTTTACAAAACCACTTCCACAGGAATCCTTTGAGTATCTTCGCCAGAGACTCAGAGTTATTTCTACTCCAAAATGAATTATTTTGAATCCTTATCTTATATGTCTTATATGTACATGAGGAAACACCATAAAGAGGATAGTTCAGTTAGGGGGAGCAACCCCGAATGGAAAGATACATTTGCCATTGATGACAAAGGGGGAGAGATTTATCATATGTAGAGGACAGAGGCATGATTCCAAGGGGAGAAATGGTCACAGAGATGTAGAGGACAGAGACATAGTTCCAGGGGGAGCATGAGTGATATGACTTCAGTATTGCATCAGAGTGTTTCCATCAATGCCAAAGGGGGAGATTGTTGATTAAGGTTGGTTGTCATTGATGTCAAACCTTGAATAAATATCGGTATCACAAAGGTTTGGGTAATGTACCCAAGTTTGTTTGATGTAAAGATGACTCATTATTGTTTTTTCATGGTTGATAAGAAGTACAAATGGATGAACTTCAAAGTGGTCCCCTTATGGTGAAAGCCCTCATGGGAAGATGTTTTTTGGATTGAGTTTTCCTAGAAGTATGGTTAGATAACCCATGCTTAATTATGGAATAATGAGATGAATTTCAGTGAATTTGTTAGTGAAACTATCCTAGATGGATATTTCTTGTCATGCCATTTTTGGTGGTATGTGGAACTCTACATAACTCCTCACGGTTAGAGAGTTATGTCCATGTGAAGTTGGAGGACTCTAATGAGTCATATAGAAGCCCTGAAATGTCAAAGTGCTTGCAAAAGAAATTATTTAAATAATTAAGTTAATGGAGAAATCCCTAAAATAAAGAAAGTGGGATGCTACATGAAAGTATAAATAAGAGGCAAAGCTCTCTCATTTAATCACACTTGAACACTTTAAATATATTTTGTTGTGTGAGGCTTATTGCAAGTCCTCATTGATACATCTGAAGTTGAAAAAGTATGAGCTAATATAAAGGGTTGAGGGCGAAATTCTTGGAATTACAACACATATTAAAAAACCTTATTTTTTGAGGCATACGTGATTTGACTGTGTATAGGGTGCGTACATACTGAGGCATACGCGGGCTAACTATGTATAGCATGCGTACATGTTGGTAAAGCCATGAAACTTGAGAAGATGAAGATGCAGAAGTTCTAAATTCGGAGATCAAGCTCCCTGGAAGCTCTACAATGCTCAGGTACATCAAATCTATCCATTGATTCAAAAGGTATGTCTTATTTATATGAATAGTTGGATTTTGATGTATGCATGAGAAATGGTTATGGAGATTTGAATATTCTCCCTAGAAAGACTAGTGGTTGCATGAGATCTTCTACATAAGTCAGATCTATAGAAATACAATGTTGGTATATTTATCATTGATACTTCTTGTTGAGGCACATCTTGTATTTCTTGGCATATGGCTAAGGGATTTTGTGGTACATGGTTGAGAGCTTGAATTTGTGAAGTGGTTGATGTATTGAGAGGTTGAATATCAGAAAGGGTTTGATGACTAGATCATGTGAGGGTTATTATACTTGTTCATGACTACACACACCTATATGACACATGACTAGAGATATATATATATATGATTTGGGTAAAGGTTATGTATGAGGATTGTTATCACTGAAATTTCGTCTGCACATGGCGACAAGAACTCCACATCATCAAAACAGCAATGAAGTCATTCATGGCACTGAATTAAGTTCACAGCATTCCAGAAGGGTCAAAAACTATACAAAGTAACCAAAAATTGAAGTGCGCTTTACAGCAACTTGATGCGCGCGCACATGCGCGAGACAAAAACGTGTTACTAGCGCATGCGCGCCCGACGCGCGCCTGTCAACACAAAAACCTGTGCATCTGTTAATACGGCGCATTAATTGCATAAGTCGGCCTCCCGACCGCCTATGGACCGGCCCCCAAGATGATTTGACCCTCAAATCAGAGTCGGCTCTGCAAATTCGGCGAATT
>SNQJ01S0068072.1:117048-146625 GCA_010110895.2 Picea sitchensis | reverse complement strand
ATTCCAGAAGGGTCAAAAACTATACAAAGTAACCAAAAATTGAAGTGCGCTTTACAACAACTTGATGCGCGCGCACATGCGCGGGACAAAAACGTGTTACTAGCGCATGCGCGCCCGACGCGCGCCTGTCAACACAAAAACCCGCGCATCTGTTAATACGACGCATTAATTGCATAAGTCAGCCTCCTGACCGCCTATGGACTGGCCCCCAAGATGATTTGACCCTCAAATCAGAGTCGGCTCTGCAAATTTGGCGAATTAATGACTTAAGTGAATCCTAAAAAGGTACGTGTTCACACTTGAAGATGGTTACGTGACCGCCTGGAGAAATGCTATAAATAGCCGTGAGGTTTCACTGTTTTACCAGGGAATTTGAAGCAATGTTACGCTGCCCAGATGATTCAGAGCTCAGTCTTTGACAAACACTCCATCAGCGGCCTAACCCAGAGTTATTTCACCACTCAGTTCAGTTCTATTCATTTTATAAGGAAAGCATTGTGTTGAGGGCCCCGAAGAACCTTCCGCTGGAGGGAGAAGGAACCCCTATCCCTTTCTTCAGCATGTGCTCTGGTTTCATTAATATACCAAGCCTTGAAACCATTGACGACCCCCTTGTCTTATGTTTGATGTTTTTATTTATCTTCGTAGTGTTATTTTCTTTCAGTTGGTAGTTAGATTGTATTCAGTTTTGTATTCTGTTAACCCCATGCTGCCACAGATGTTCTGCCCTGATGAACGCAACAGGGTATGCAGAGCGGTCTCCATTTTGCTCACCTGGTGATCATTTGAACGCGAACAAGGATGCATGCACAGGATATAGTGACATGTCACAGATCTATGTGAAAGAAGTTACAGAGAGTCATAAGTTTTCAAGAGAAAGGAAACCCTAGTTTTTAAGAAGGCATGTGAATGTTTCATAACAGTTTGGTCGTGTACATATGCGGGCTACATAATAGATAGGGCATGTACATACGCATGTTGCAGCACTACAAGTCGCGTACCTATTGTATTTTTGTTGATACATGTTTAGTTCAGTTATAGATTGATTACATGGAAGTTGTACAGATTGGATATAGGTCAGTGGTACAGGTTGATACAGTTGTACAATGGTATATCTCACAGTGATTGTGTGACAGTGGTTCCATCATTCTACTTATACGTCAGGGAAGTTGGACGGGGAAAGGAAAAGTAGGTGTAGCCACCTTCCGGTTGTAGTCGAAGAACTTAGGGGGTTGTAGCCTCCTTCTGGTTGTAGCCAGAGAACTGGGGAGTTGGAGCTTCCCTTAGGTTGTAGCCTAAGAAGCTAGGGGGTTGGAGCCTCCTTCCAGTTGCAGATGGAAAACAAAGGAAGTTGGTGCTTCCAATGAATGTAATTCTTCAAGACACATAAGAGAAATCATCTATGGTTTTCTTCTGCTTTGGGTTTTCACATAAAACACTGGTGTATTGTGTATGTGTATGATTGTTCATTACTTATTTACTCTATAGTTATTGGATGATAATGCTACATTGATATAACACTTGGATTATATGGTTAAAAAGAACTAAATTTCTTTATTACTGATTCACCCCCCCTCTCAGTGATTCAACATTATATTCATGAGAGAATGGGTTGTCAACATAGAGTTAGTATCCTAAGTTAATCAACCACTAAAAATCTTAACTAAGAAAAAAATCATAATCAAACTCCAACTGTAAATTACTTAGGGGACACAATAAAATATGAATTGGGAACTGAGAGACAACTAGGAGGAAATTTATGAACTAATTATGGGTGTGAGAGAAAATGCTTAATTATTTAAATTAAAAAGGGATTAAAATGTGCAATTGAGGAGAGTGTGACATGTGTTGTGGGTGAATAATCTTTAATTTAATTATTACAAATTAGCTAATTGTGCATGAGATGACATGTGTCTAGGTGAATTTTCAATGAATGATGAGGAAGAGAGAGGGGGGCCTATTGTTTGATGGATGAAATGTTGGTGAAATTTTTGTTGAATATGTTTACTTGTGTGAGTTGGGTTCAAGTTTGTGCAAGAGGTGGAAGCCTCTCCTTTCAAGGGAAAACTTGAGTTAGGTTTTTGATCTAAATTTGTGTGTGACCCCTTTGTGTCTCAGGGAGATAATGGGGAAGAAGAGTACCCCTAGTATTGGCTGAGAGGTACCGGTGAAGTCCTTGGATTAGAGAGAAAAGGAGAAAAAATGTTAGGAGCAAGATTTCAAGTTAAAGATTGACATCACATATATCGCCATCCTAGTTAAGGTATTTTATTTTTGTTGTACATGTTGTTGGATAACATCTTCTTGTACATTTTACAAACTCCCAAGAATGTTATAGATATTCCAATATCAATGTACAAGGATTTGTTTTGCATAATTGATGTCATGATATTATTTCTTCAAGTTTAAATTATATTATGTATACCTGTGCATTGGATGATTACACTATTGTTGACGTGGATGTGAGATTTATTTATTTATTTTATACTCAAATTTTAAAAAAAAATTGACTATGATATCAATTAATTAAGTATTATAAATTGAGAACGCGTAGCATACACACTTGCATGAATACGGTTCTACATATCACAATTGTATTAGTTGATTATTTATTTGTGCAAAAGAGTATTTAAATTTTATAAATAGATTATGCATGGAAGAAGGGATAAATCCACGGTTCTGTCAACCATCATAGGATTGGATTTTATTTTATTTTGTTGTATCATTGTTGAGTATGTATATCAACTCTTTTGATCCTTTGAGAATATGCATATATCATCCATCAAAAACTGAGTAAAGAAATTTCTAGCAATATTAGAAACGCTAGAAATTTCTCGTCTAGGGTATTAGAGCATAAATACATCATTAATTGAAGAAGCATTTCAGATTGACTATAAGTTTTTAACACTGCCTAAAACCGACAGTCTAAGTATATCCACTATTAGGATATAACATTTATTTAAGGGTGAAGAGGGGGTTCTAGAAATGATTTATTAAATCATGTTTAAAGAAGAATCATAGCCATCCTTGTTGCGATCTGCTTACCTGTTTCCTTGAAATCCAAATTTTTTTTAAATTGAATATTATGCATCTCCCAAGTTCCTAGTACTGAAAAAAATCTTGAATTTTACGGTGTAAATCTGTTCGTTTTGGACCTTTGATTGTTTTGTTCGTAACTCATTTGTCATATTTTGTCATAACCGACTAATTTTGTATACCTTACATGCCATATTTTGTCATATTCGATATAGATGTATAATTCTGTATACTGAATAGATTCTTATCTACCAACGCCCAAGGCTAATTCATCCTTTGGGTTTGATTGGTCAACTTGGTAATTTGTACATTGGTTATTATTTGTGACATCTTATAATAACAATTGATTCTGTTTTTATTGTTATCATTTATGTTCTGCTTACAATCTTCCTTTCGTCGTTTCTCTTAACATACTAATTCCTTAGACGATTACTGAAAATCACTTAGTATTGAACCCTTGACCGAAGTAGTTGATCTCATGTCCTCTGCATATCCTTTAATGCTCGATTGTAGTAGTGAACTTAAGTTCACTACAATACGTTAAGTTATGTTAGTGGTAGCGGACTTCATTTCGAGATAGAAAAACTCTGCCCTACGAATGAATGGTATTATGACTAATGATTAAATATTTGTATATTAAAAGCTTCACTAAATGATTTATTTTATTGATTATAGTCACGAGTTGTAGGAAATCACTTTGTGACTCACGCATCTTAATATTAAGAATTGTTCAAGTTGTGCAATCCAAGGTAAGGAAGACTAAGTAAAATGATGCATTGTCACCCTATATTACTCCCAAGTAGTTCGCCGAATTTATCTTCAACTATTAGTAGGATATTTATGATAACCTTTAATTAGCAAATTCTTGTATCAATGAGAATATCTTCATAAGTACCTTTCCTATTGTGGGAGATTTTGGAGAAACTTCGATTTAGTTAAGCACTTATCAATTTAGATGGTTGAAGAGGCGAGTGTTAGGATATTTAGAAAATTGATGATATGCATTTTCTCATTGGGAGTCAAGTACGGTATCTAACATCAATTTAAGGATAGCAACTTTTGCTTCTTTTGTTATCATCACCATTAAATGATGAAATTGTCGAAGTCCTAAATTTTTGTGTACACTTATGAGTTAACCTTTCTCATCTTCTGTGTATATTTATATATATATATTCTTAGAAAAATTTACTCTTGATGATCATATTTTTAATATCATTACATATGTGAAATATATTAAGGTTAACTATAAGGGTATGTATTGTTTGTGCAAAAAAAAAAAAAATTACATGTTTGTATGGTTATTCTTAGTTCTTTAGAAGGAGGTTGTTACAAATGGTATCATAGCGGGTTCCACTCTACTACACCAGACCTGTTACGAATTCCAATGCTTATGTTTAAATGAAGATGTAATACTAATATAATTTGAATTTGTTTCATGGCAGGTATCATGTTTAGAGGACAACGAATTAGTGGACTTCGGGCTGCGAGAGGAAGATGAATGCCTCCTCCAAGTACATCAACACTCGAGGGATCTTCTCCATAGGCAGAAGGAAAAAATATTGAGCAAGATCAAGTTGCAGTGGGAGATGCCATGGGAATGATCAAGTATTTTCATAAGATGTTTGAGGCAGGGAGTCTATACCTAATGAGGGATCACAACACCCTCATGTAGCTAGTGGTAATGTTCATAGAAAACTCGAGAAGGTAAAATTTCTAGAGTTCAGGGTTCTACAGACCGTTTAGCCACCAAAGTTTGGTTGGAGACTATGGTAATGTTCTTTGCATTGCATGATTATACCTCCAACATGAAGGTCTGCATGGAGATCTTTCAAATGAAATGAAGTGCGCTTATTTGGTGGAAGACACATTTACCTCCATTAAATATGGTTGTGGAAGACATGTCTTGGGAATTGTTCAAGGAACGATTCCGAGAGAGGTACCCATATGATGCGTTCATTGAGCATCAATTTAATGAACTCGACGCTTTACGACATGGCAGTCTCACAGTACCTAAGTATGAGGCTAGGATTATGGAGTTACATAGATATGCTCTACATCTGAACATTGAAAAATTAAAGGTTAATAAGTTTTTGTTTCGTCTTAACTACAACATTCGTGCTGCTAAGGTGAGGATTTTGATGCTTCATAATTTGCACGATGCAGTACAAAAATATTTTATCATTGAATAAGAGTTGAACAATGGGGGTCAAGGAAGGACTCCTTCTAGGAAGACATGACAAACTCTGAATCGAGTGTCGCAACAACATACACCTGTTAGGCAGACTTCTGGGCACCATGATACTCCCATAGGACCTGTATTTTTTACACCACATAGATCAACTTCCATTGAGAGGACTATGTATAGAGTACCACCGCAGCAGCATGAACATCATCCTCAATGGAAGAAACGGTCTATAATTTTTCCATAGAATAGATTGGGGCCTCAGAGCCTTACACCAACAATTTTTTCTTTTGGAACTAGGAGTATTGGCACTAAGAATGGTTGTTGGGCTTGTGGAGAGCCAAACTATCAGACACATTGTCCTATTGAGAATGAAAGAGCTATCGTGTTAGCAGGACAAATGACAATGAAATATTTGGGAAAGGCCCATAGGATTCATGCAGCGGTGAATAACCGCCAGGTTACGCATCAGTCCATAGTGCTCGAGACTTCATGCATGATAGAAAATCAATAGCTTAGTGTTTTGATAGATTCAGGAGCTAATGAGAGTTTTATATATAGTGTTGCACTTAAAATAATTAAGGTCAAGGCAATCAAAGACGGTGAGTTTAGATATGTAGAAATGGCATATGATTCCAAGCAGAAGGTTGGAGGAAAAGTTAAGGATTGTAACATTAACTTGGGTGATTTCGTCACAATCCTAAACATATAGGTCAAAATCTTGGGATCTTACGACATTGTGATTGGAGTGGATTTGTTAGAATCGCACGACACGATACTTAATTGTAAGGAAAAAAAATTAAGTTTGATTGATGATTTGGGACAGAGTAGAGTATTTTTGGGAAGAAATGAAGAAGTGTCATTGAGATTTATTTCTTCCCTACAATTATAGAAAAGTATGCACAAAGGATGTAAGTTTTACGCTATTTTAGCGCTTAATGAAAAAGGTGATGCAGAAAGATTGGAATACTTTCATGCAGTATCAGAATTTGTCAATGTATTTTTTTAAGAACTACCAGGTTTACCACTAGAAAGAGAATTGGAATTTACCATAGATTTAAAACCTGAACATAACCTATTGCTAAAACTCATCGGATGTGGAAACCTAAATTACAAGAGTTAATTATGCAATTGAAGGAGTTTTTGGATTTTGGAAGTATCCATCCAAGCGTATCACTATGGGGTGCACCAGTATTTTTTGTAAGAAAGAATGACAGATCGTGGAGGCTTTGCATTGCTTGTCGTCAATTAAACAAAACCACGATCAAGAACCAATACCTGTTACTGACAATTGATGATCTATTTGATAAAATGAAGGGAGCAACATTATTTTCAAAGATTTATTTGAGAATGAGATATCATCAGTTGTGAATTAAATAGGAATACATTCCTAAAATAGTGTTTAAGACAAGATTCAGACAATATAAATTTATTGTATTGTCGTTTGGATTGAGGAATGCCCCAAGTGTATTCATGAGTTTAATGAATGGGGTATTTCGCAACTACTTGGATAAGATCGTAAAAGTATTTATTGACAATATATTGATTTAATATCAAACAAGAGAGAAGAACGACGAACACCTGATATTAGTGTTGCAATGTTTAAGAGAAAACAAGTTGTACATAAATCTATCAAAATGTTTGTTTTATCAGACAAAGATTCGTTATTTGGGCCACATTATTTATGGAGAAGGCATCGTTGTGGATCCATCAAAACTTGAGGTTATTATGGAATGGCCAACACCGATGAGCATGCAAGAAGTATGTAGTTTTATGGCATTAGAAGGTTACTATCGAAACTTTGTCAAAGGATTTTCAAAGATAGAAAATCCAAGTACAAATAAGAACAAAAAACTTGTATGGTATGAGAAATGCATGGAGGCATTTTAGAAGCTTAAGGAATTATTAACGACAACATCGATACTGAAGGTTCCAGATATGGAAAATGAATTCTTGGTATGCACAGACACATCCAAGGAAGGATTGGGTGGATTATTAATGTAATATGGTCGAGTTATTGCATATATTTCAAGGAAACTAATAAGGCGTGAGGAGAATTAGCAACACACAATTTGAAATTATTATCGATTGTATATTCCTTAATAGTTTGGAGACACTATCTCATTAAATGGAAATTCGAGTTAAAAACTTATCATTGTGGATTGCAACACATATTTAATCAGAGTGACTTGAACGTGTGACAAAGACGTTGGTCAGATATTTTTAGTGAATACGATTTTGAGATCGCATATATCAAAGGAATAGTTAACAGGGTAGTTGATGTGTTGAGTTGGAGACCTCACATTTTCTTAGTAATACCAATAAAATATGAATCTTCGGGAAAATATTTTAGCATTACAGATTGATGACGACTAGTACATGGAAGTAAAAGACAATATTAGACAAGATATGATGATGATACCTACATATAAGGGGTATTTTTTGGACAGTGAAGAAATTTTAAGATATAATGGCATAATTTATATACCACCAAATGACAAATTGAGAAGATTAATTTTGAATGAAGCTCATCGAGCAATGTATATGGCTCACCTTGGAGTGACAAAGATGAAGGAGGATCTTAAACCACAGTTCTTTTTGAAAGGAATGAAGATAGATATAGTTAACTATGTAGCAAGATGTATATAATGTTAGCAAGTGAAGGTTGAACATAGGAATCCAGTGGGATTATTACAACCAAATGTGATTCCTGAATCGAAATGGGAAATTATATAGATGAATTTTATACTTGGATTTCCATTGACAGAAAGGAGACACGATTATATTTCTGTAGTGGTCGACACGTTGACGAAGAGTGTGCATTTTATTCCAGTTCATATGACGTATCAAGCACCAGACATAGCTAGAATTTTTGTTAGAGAAATTTTAAGATTGCATGGTGTACCATGGAAGATAATATATGATAGATGATTGATATTTACTAGGCGTTTTTGGACTAGTTTCCAAAAGGCTTTGGGAACAAAATTGAATTTTAGTATAACATATCACCCCAAAATAGATGAAAAAACTAAAATAATGGATCAAATTCTATAGGATATGCTTTGAATGTATTTGATGGATCAACATAAATGATGGGAATAATTTTTACCATTGATATACTTTTCTTACAACAACAATTATCAAAGTACGATAAAAATGGCACCTTTTGAGTTTCTATACAGACAACCATGTAGGAAACCTTTGAGTTGGGATCAATTAGAGGATAGGGTCCTAGTGGGACCAAAAGTGATCTAAGAAATGGAAGATCAAATGCAATCCATAAGGAAAAGGATTAAAGAAGTGAAATACCAACAAAAGAGTTATGCGAATACGCATTGTATAGACTGCAGTTATGAGGCTGGCGATAAAGTATTTTTGTGGGTGAAGACGCATAAGAGTTCAATTATGTTTGGAAAAAGGTGCTAAAATATCTTCGACGTTTGTGGGGCCTTTCGAAGTGGTAGAAAATAAAGGACTCTTGTCTTATCGACTACCCTTACCTAATTCTTTGAGGCGTATGCACGATGTGTTTCATGATTTAGTTTTACATTATTGTATTTCATATTCGTCACATGTTAATGAATTCAGTTCATTGTAGGTATTGGATGAGGGTGCTCTCATAGTGCAACCAATCCGCATACTATACCATCACACTCGTCAACTATGATGTCGAATAGTTGATTAGGCCAAGGTCCAGTTGGACAGTTATAGTCCACATTCTACTACTTGGGAGGATTCATATGAGATGCGTCAACAATTCCCTTATTTATTTTGATAGTTGGATATATAGATTAGTATCAACTACATTTATTGGTTTTATTTTTAGATTGTACAAACTTCAGGATGAAGTTTAAAATGAGAGGGGGTGTATGTAACATCCAGTTCCACTGATCACATTTGATACATGACTTATTCTTTGAGGACACTTGCGAGAAAGTGATTCGGTTAAAACATGGTACATTACTATTATCATTTTGGTTTATATGTTTATGTTATGATTGAATATTGGAATTGATATGCTATTATATTAATATATAGCATTGACGAGTATTATGTTGAGGTTTTCTGAGTATGCAGGAAAGATGACAAGATGATAATGTTAACAATATTGAATGACTTTTGTGTTCTCCAGATTGAGTCAGTGAGTGGAGTATTTACTTCGGTTATGAATACTTGATTTATTACGCATGTGTTATACAATGATTTAAGTTATGGATTGTAGGTATATGAGTTTACTAATGTTATCTTTGTTAGTGGATGTAGGCATGGTGATGCTTGGTAATCCGACTCTCATATGGAGTAAAGGGGTCATACACAGATATCAGATGGATGAGGGTGAGGTCTGACAGTCTCCCTGTCACAGCCTACTAGCACTCCCACCATGACCTGAACTAAAGGTTAAAAAATACCTTGTTCCGAGAGGTTCATGATGTCATGAGGCCAGACTGAGACAGTCGCCCACGAGGATTTTTGAGGGGAGCGCACCAAGGAGGATTCCCTATTCATCAAAAATCCCTTAGTCTCACACACGGTCGAAAAATGGAGTATTTACTCCAAACGTCAAACAAACTTCCAAATTAGTCAATGGTGAGTGGCACCCTTGGAGCACAGAGGTGCGTCTTGAAGGGAACATCGCATGTATAAATTATGAGTCAATAAAAATCTAGAATACCTTAGGAAATAAAATGAATACTAGATTTTGTTAGAGAAGATAATACAAACTTTATTTAAATTATAAACGAGAAAAAAATAACCTAAAGTCTAAGTCTCGATGTTTTGACCAAGTAAAATTATAAATTGGGTTAAGGCAATTTAGACTAAACAAACCCTAGTAAAGGTGAGACTAAGAATAATAATTTAGGGATGTGCACAATGTGTGCATGAAACAAATAAACAAGATTTTTAATTCAAAGAAATTATATTCATGAGAGAATGGGTTGTCAACAAAGAGTCAGTATCCTAAGTTAATCAACCACTAAAAATCCTAACTAAGAGAACAGTCTTAATCAAACTTCAACTATAAATTAGTTAAGGGACATAAGAGACAACTAGGAGGAAATTTAGGAACTAATTGTGGTTGTGAGAGAAAATGCTTAATTAATTAAATTAAAAAGAGATTTAACATCTACAACTTGAGGAGAGTGTGACACGTGTTGTGAGTGAATAATATTTAATTTAATTATTAAAAACTAGCTAATTGTACAAGAGATGACATGTTTCAAGGTGAATTTTACTATATAATGAATGACAATGAAGAGAGAGGGGACCGATTGTTGGATGAATGAAATGTTGGTGAAATTTTTCTTGACTAAGTTTACTTGTGTGAGTTGGGTTTAAGTTTGTGAAAGAGGTGGAAGCCTCTCCTTGTTAGGGCAACCTTGAGCTATTTTTCTGATCTAAATTTGTGTGTGACCCCTTTGCTGCTCGGGGGGCTAATGAGGATGAAGAATACCCCTAGGATTCGTTGGGAGGTACCGATGAAGTCCTTGGATTAGCAAGAAAATGAGGAAAAAGGTCGAGACAAAGATTTCAAAGTGAAGATCGACATCATATATGAACATTCTCGTTACGATATTTTATTTTTGTTGTACATGTTATTGGATGGCATCTTCTTGTACAATTTACAAACTCCAAAGAATGTTATAGGTATTCCAATATGAATGTACAAGGATTGGTTTTGTGTAATTAATGTGATAATATTATTTCTTCAAGTCTAAATTATATTATTTATACTTGTGCATTGGATGATTACGCTATTGTTGACCTAGATGTGAGATTTGTTTTTATTATTCTATAATGAGATTTTAAAAAAGAATTACTGCGATCTAATTAATTAACTATTCTAAATTGTGAATCTGTAGTATACACACTTGCATGAATATCGTTATATAGCTCACAATAGTATTAGTTGATTATTTATTTGTCCAAAAGAATATCTAAATTTTATAAACAAATTATGCATGGAATAAGGGATGAATCCCCGTTTCTGTCAACCATCATGGGATTGGATTTTAATTTATTTTACTGTATCATTCTTGAGTATGTATATCATATCTCTTGACCCTTTAAGAATATGCAAATATCATCATTATTAAATCATTATTAAACTGAGCAAAGAAATTTCCAGCAGTATTAGAAATAAATCATTCATTGAAGAAGAATCATCAGGGTGACTATCTCTCCGCCCTTAATAAGTTTTTAACACTGCCTAAAACCGATAGTGTAAGTATATCCACTATTAGGATATAACATTTGTTTAACGACGAAGAGGGGGGTCTAGAGATGATTTATTAAATCATGTTTAAAGAAGAACAACCATAGCCAACCATGTCGTTATCCACTTACCTATTTACTTGCAATCCAACATTTTTTTTACATTGAATATTATTCGTCTCCCAAGTTCCTAGTACTGAACAAAATCTTGAATTTTATGGTGTAAATATGTTAGTTTTGGACCTTCGGTTGCTATTCTAGTAACTCTTTGTGGTAAACCTAATTTTTTTAAGGTACCTACTTATTTCATGACAATTGATTATTACACTCAGTATGATAAGAATTCATGTATGAATTCTAGTAACTCTATGTTCCACATAGCATTTCGCTTAGGTGCAGTTTTACAATACTCTTTTTAAATGACGAAAACTGTTTATACACAGACATGTTTCCTACATAAACGTTTTTGACTATAGAAACAACCATGATAAACCTCAACAAGTAAAATAGACCTTCCATTGAATAAAATAAATATATGACAAAAGCTTTAACTTCGGCTTAAATTTAAATGAACTTAACCAAACCTTAATTTATTAACATAGAATTGAGTATATGTCGCACACAGTCCAGTAGAATATGGACCTGAAAAATTCTTGTACATCTGACTGTAGAGCATGCTAAGAAGTTTTGTACCCCCGAAGATTGAAACCTTATTATCAAGAGAATACAAATTACGAACCTGGAATGTTTACTGGAATGAATTGTAGTAAGTATCATAATTATAAGAAAACATTATTACAATAATACTTGGGCGATATGATATATCAGATATGGGTATGACCATTGGAATATTTCATGGAAGTGTTAGTTGATTAATGATTAAGAAGCTTACACGGATAGAAATCCACCAAGTCCTGTCTCGCATTGTTACTTCTTGAGTTTAATGGAAGTTTACTGCTAAGTTTAATGGAAGCTTATTGCTAGTTTTTTGTCACAGTATACAGGTGGTAGTTTTTTCTAGCAAAAGAAAACAAAAACATAATGTTAATAGAGTTATTAATGGCTAATGATTAAAGATTCGTATATTAAAAGCTTCACTAAATACATAATGTTAATAGAGTAATTAATCGCTACTGATTAAAGATTCGTATATTAAAAGCTTCACTAAATGATTTATTTTATTGATTATAGTAATCAGTTGTAAGAAATTACTTTGTGACTAGTGCATCTTAATATTAAGAATTGTGCAAGTTGCGCAATCCAAGGTAAGGAAGACTAAGTAAAGTGATGCATTGTCACCCTATAGTACTCCCCAATAGTTCCTCGAATTTAGCTTCAAAGGATATCGATGATAAACCTTTAATTAGCAAATTCTTGTATTAATGAGAACATCTTCATAAGTACCTTTCCTATTGTGGGCGATTTTGGAGAAACTTCGATTTATTTAATTACATATCAATTTATATGGTTGAAGAGGCTAGTGTTAGGATATTTAGAAAATTGATGATCTACATTTTCTCATTGGGAGCCAAGTACGGTATCTAACATAAATTTAACGATAGTAACTTTTGGTTCTTGTGTTATCATCTCCAGTAAATAATACTTACGAGTTAGCCTTTCTTATCTTGTGTGTATATTTATATACATATTTACTCTTGATGATCATATTTTTAATATCGTTATATACATACAATATATTAAGGTTATATTAAGGTTAATTATAAGGGAATACTCTTGATGATCATATGAAAAACTAAGAGTAACCATACAAGCATGTAAAACTACATGCTTGTATGGTTACTCTTAGTTTTTCATAAGGAGGTTATTACAACCTTTCACAAGTTGATTTATTACGTTGACTATCATGGTATAATTGGATGCCATGCCGACCCTTGTTACTCATGCATATGGGGATAGCTATGTGAAGACTATCAAAATTGAGGGTTGAGGAAGTCAAAACCCTAACCTTAGACGACTATCAAGCTATGTTAAATATTTGGTTACTAGGAGGAGAAACGATTCCATTCTTTAGCATTACATTTGTTACATAATTGTGAAAAGCACATAGGAGTGGAATTTTTAGAGAGTAATAGAGGAGAGATCATATAACATCCATAGAGGCTACAATCTCAAAGGAAACTCCACAAAGAGTGTCTCTTTCTTTGTACTTTCATTTGAAGAAAAGAGAGAAGAGTGGCCTCACCTTCTAGTTGAGTTTTCTCTCGTATTTGGTTTCCCAGGTTACATATCGTTTTTATTTGTGGATGGTGTGTGATTTTTATTTATATTATTTTTTAATCATTTTGAACTATTTTTTACTTTTTAAGGAAAAAAACAGAGTTTACAAATCATAATGTTAACAGAGAAGGTTTTATTGGGTTATTTGTGAAAATTTGCAGGGATCCAGGAATTAGTTTAAGAAGAAAGTTGCAAAACCCTAGCCATGGTTGATGAGTTTGTTCATAACAAGCCTAGAGATCTAGAATATGAGAGATTTCTTAGGACAGAAGATAAATTCACTGACATATCTTGCAATATGTCTCTCCTCATTGCGACTCTAACAATAAATTTTAGACCATTTGGAGAAGTTGGAGGCTCAAACTCAAAGATCGGTTTAGATAGGAGACAGAGAGATAATGAAGACATAGAAAAGGAATCGTGGAAAGAACCCAAGAAAAAACAATTGAGTTTTAATACCATAAACCCTTCATAATATTTATTCAAGATGGAAGAAAAAGTGGGCACAAATCCATACCAAGGTGATATTGATGCATTAAAATGAATCATTGGTTACAACAACTAGAAGTTTATTTCAATGTTCACCATATAGATGAAGAAAAAAATATATCATCTGATAGACAAAAGTTGGAGGGCCATGCTTTAACATGTTGGGAAATCCATATGGAAACACTTGGGATGGAGGGTAATTTGCCTACAACTACATGGGAGTACTAAAAAACCATCATCATTTCACAATTCTACCCTATCAGGTATCCAGACGACCAATGGATCCAGTGGCACTACTTCATGCAAAATAAAGGGCAGAATGTACAAGAGTACACCATTGAGTTCAAAAAGATGGCCACAATGTTGAGTATCTCTCCCAAGAATCCATATCTACTCCCCAGGTATATAATGAGTCTACATATCCATCTATGAAAGCAAGTGATTCTTTTCAAGCCAAGGAAAATGGACAAGGTATGTGTACATGCACAATATCTAGAAAACATAGGAAAGAAGAAAGGGAAACTGAGTGGTTCAAGGTAGAAAGAGCATCAATAAGCTTCCAATGAGGGGATGTAGAAGTGGAAATGGGGAAAGGATAAGAAGATGAAATCCAATGCACATCATTGCAAGGATCCTATAAACTATTGTAACCATTGCAATATTGATGGGCACACTGAGGAAAAGTGTTGGAAACTACATCCACGATTGAACCCATAGAACCACAAGAAGGATGCAAAGAAAAAGAATCTTCTAGCCACAAATTCGAGCAATCAGGTTCAACGAATCTTCGATGTGGATGGGAATATTTTATGTACATCAATGAAAAAGGAGATGAATATGATTATCCTTCATCACCGGGAAGAGTGACCAAACTCTTCCACATTAACATATAGGTTAAGAGGACCAATATAGGTGCCCTGTCTAACTCTGGTTCATAGGATAATCTCATAGCAACATATCTGGTTAGCAATCTTGGTTTGGAGTTTCATAATCATCCTATCCCATATCCATTGGGATGGGTAAATAAGGATGCATATATCAAGGTAACAAAATAGTGCAAAATTAATTTTGTTGTAAGTGTTGATTTTATTGATGAAGTGGAATTGGATGTAGTACCCCTTGATGTATGTCGAGTAGTGTTTGTAAGCCACTACATTTGTATAAATGATACAATATTCATGTGGATAGCCAACCAATACCGATTTAGAGTCAAGGAAGGGGATTCCTACATCATTAAACTGCATAAAGGAAAGTCAAATATTTGACTACTAAATTCCAACCAATCTAGACTCCCCATTTCTAAATATTAGGTTGTATATATAGGTTGTTTTGGAAGAAAATGAAGTGAAGAAGAAAATGCAACAACTGTTAGAGCAGGATCATGTGATTCGACCAATCACCTCACCTTGTAGGTCACCTATAATAATTGTACCAAAGAAGAATGGGACTTAGAGAATGTGTATCAACTACAAATAATTGAACATGATTACTCTAAACAATCGGTACCCACTACCTAGGATCGATGATATGTTAGGTAAATTGCAATACGCAACATATTTCACTAATTTGGATCTCAAATCAGTGTCTCACTGGGTATGTGTCAAGGAAGAAGACACTTGGAAGATTTCCTTCAAGTAAAGGAAAGGTTTGGATGAATGGTTTTTCAAGCCATTTGGTTTATGTAATGCACCAACTACATTTATGAGACTGATGAATGATGTATTACTCCCATATCTATATTCATTTGTTATAGTCTATTTGGATGATATACTAGTTTATAGTGCTACCTGGGAGGAACACATATCACATCTTAGGTAGGTGTTAGAGACTCTAAAGAAGCACTTTTTGTTGGATAACCTCAAGAAATGTGAGTTTCCTCAACATTCTTTGATGCATTTGGGATATTTTATTGATGGAGGGGAGATCAAGATAGATCCCACAAAGATGGAGGACATCATCAAATTTAAAGTTCCTACAAATATCATTTAGGTTAGAAATGTTTTTGGGAAAACACAGTACTTGCGAAAGTTCATGGCTTCATTTTCAACAGTAGTTATTCCATTTCACACCATAACAATGAGTGGTGAGAGTTTCCAGTGGGGAAAGAATTATCAAAAGTATTTAGATGAGATAAAAATAAATATCAGTCAAGCACCAATTCTTGAATTTCCAAACTTGCAAAATCCTTTCAAAGTGGAGATAGATGCAAGTGGGTATGCCATGGTACTAGTTTTGATGCAAGGAGGAAGGCATGTATTCTATTATACTAAAATATTTCATGGGGAAATTCTCAACTACCCTACTTATAATAAGAAACTCTATGTCTTGGTTCAATATGTGAAGAAGTGGAAACACTACGTGATGGGAAATGATACCATCATCCAAAAATATCACCAACCACTATAGTATTTGCATGCCTAGAGTAAGCTATAAAAAAACAGACATTACAAGTGGATGGGTTTTTATATCTATTTCATCTATTCATCAATTACAAGAAGTGAATGACAAATAGGTTGCCATACATGATTTCAAGGCCATAAACATCCAATACTACAACTTTGGGAACTTTGATGCACATGGATCCTTTTACCCATGATGCATACAGAGAGGCGCACACTGACGATGAGGAATTCAAGGAGGTGTTTTAGTAGCTACATGGCCAAATTCATATAAAATAAGGTGACAAAAATGCCAACTATCATCTCCAAAATAGGTTACTCTATAATCTAGACAAGATTTGTGTGGTGAAAGATTTCAACTAAACAAAGAGGCTCACACCTCCAAGGTTGTAGGACATTTTGGTGTTGGGAAGATAGTTGCTAACTTAGAGAGGCATGTGTATTGGCATAGAATGCAAGAATATGTAGAAAAATGTATTATAGGATGCATATTTGTTTGAACCAACAAGCCCAATAATAGGAAGAAAGGTCTATACCCTCCCTTACCTAAACCCACTCGATCTTGGGAAAGAATTTCCATGAATTTTGTGGGAGGTTTACCAACAACCAGAAAGGGACATGACTATTTATTTGTGGTAGTTGATAGGTTAAGAAAGATGTTCATTATCTTTCCTTGTAAAAAGACCATCAAAGGACAAGAAGAATCAAACATGTTCTTTGAACATGTTTGGGTGTAATTTTGGATACCAAGGAGCATCATCTTATATAGGGATACCAAATTTCTCAATAAATTTTGGACTACATTGTGGGAGAATATGGAAACTAAGTTGAATAGATATGCAACATTCCATCCAAAAACATATGGATAAACAAAAATGGTCAACAAGACTTTGGTCTATCTTTTGAGGATTGTTGATCTATATGTACCTTTTTTTTTGTATCTAGGGGAATCGGTAACGACGACAATATCTGGCTCCTGTGACATGGGGTCGAATCCCGTCGGCTGCCTTGTAACCACTAGGGAGAACCACACCGCCCGCAAGCCTGGCCTCCAGATAAGACGAGGTTTGAACTAATGACCTACTTAGCAGCATGAACACCTTAACAACACGTCCACTAGCCACTAGACCACACCCCTGTAGGCTTGATCTATATGTACCTTAATACTTATTCTCTTCTTATATATTTTTACTTGGAAAATTTTTGAGTCATGGTGAGTTTATTCACGACAAGTGTATTTTCTTTCCCAAAGAACTTTGTGTTATACAAAACATACCTCTCTTCTCCACCGCATACAAATTGCCCCAAGACTTAAACATTTTCTTGATATCCTTTATGGTACGTTCGTGGGTTGTTGGACTCGCTGGTTAAATTTCTCTTCTTTTTAAGTCCACTACCACCAAAATACACCAAAACTTTGTTATCCTCATAATGGACCTTAAATATAATCTTCTTCATATCCTTTACACTGCAGGTTCACGGGCTCTTGAACTCATGGACTCATCCTGCCATTTCCTCCATGCTCTCCACTCCACCATTCTATATCCATTAGGTTTTTCATATTTCTCAAGATCTATTTAATGATTTTCCTATGGAAGTTAATTGATAATTGAATTATGAAAAGGGTGTTATTGATTGCATACTTCTCAAGGTAATATCATTTAATTTGTATTAACTTATACATCTAAAAGAACTTAATTAATATCATTGAAGAATATTATATTTCAATATTCTAGAGCATTATATGCAGATTTATCCATCTACACTAGAATGACCATGAGAAAGAACTAGCTTTGTGGAGACACATTAAACCTGTTTTCACAAGAAGACTACAATTTTCATTGGTCAAGGTCTTACTGGTATTTCCTAACATTTACTCTATCGGAAAGAAATGAAAAAGAAACTTGGACATCAGGTATTTCTCTAGTTTTATGCATTCCCGAAGTTTTCAATTGCAAACAAATAGTCTCATGGTTCATCGAAAAGTTTATTCAAAATTCAAGGGAAATTCTACTACATAATGAATCCCATATCTCTTTAGTACCTTCAACTTTTAGGAATATGCTAAAATTACGAAAGTCGGATATTATATTCAAAGGATATGAAGCTATAAGTTTCCTTAAGAAGAAGAACAATGGACTAGAGCTTCTGTAAGAATACTAAGAATATCCTTCAACAATTCCAGAGGATATATCCATAATTCAGGTTAGTTCATTGAAAAATTTGTACCAAGAAGTAGCATGGATTTTTACTAGAATTACAAGACAAGATTCTACAAAACCCATTCCATGGTTGGCTCTTTATATCTTATATTTTACAGTCCATAAACAAGCAACTTTTTCTTGTGGAAACATTATCTCTACTGAAATTTCTTCGCAACTGTCAAATTTTAAAGACACTAAGAAGTTCTACATGGCTGCCTACTTGCTATTTTCTATTACTTATTTTCATATCTTCAAGGGATTGAATATAGGGAAAAGGGTAAATTGTAATTTTGACCATGTGACAATGTGGTATCAATCCTTGTGGAGGAAAAAGGTTGTTTGCTAATTTTATGAAGTATATAATGAATTCATGTCTATTTTTAAGAAGATTGTATTTGGAGGAAATACATTCATACTACAACATTAAGAATTAACGTTTATGAATAAGAAGTGGATTGTAGAAGAGATGGAAAAATACAATATTATAAGGATTTATTACTCTCATGAAAAACCCATTTATCTTTATTACTATGTTCCAAATACATTATTTTTTGTTCAAGTGGAAAGACAATACACGTCTTGGTTGCATTTATTCTATGAGAAAAAAAAATTTATCCCACTATCTTGGAAGGTCAACGAAATATTTGTAAGAGGAACTACTAAAATTAATGTTATGCAACATAATTTGTCAATTTAACATGAAATTTGCAAAAGAGATTAAGGTTTTTAACCCTAATCATCCTTTTCATGATCTTACGGTATCAATTGGATTCAGTAATACACTTATTAATATTTTTATGTTTGGATAAGAAGAAGGAGAGAAACATGATCCTCCGATTGAATGTATTGAAAGGAAAGCAGGTGATATTGAAACCATCATAAATACCATGGACTAGTATAAGAAAAAAGGAAAACCCTCTAATGATAAGAATGCCCAGTCTCCTATTATTTCCCAAAAAAACACCCTATCCAAAAAAAACTCTCAGTCTACAACATCTCAACCGAAAAATTCTTCAATGAATAATTCAGATGATGGAGGTGATAAAAACCCTCCTTAGGGAAAATTTGAAAATTCTCATAAATTGCAAGTAAAATGAAAGAGGACTAATTTTCAGCAATAAATCGAAGACCACATACTTAAGAGAGAAATCCATCTCAAAGACATGGATTTATAAGTTGATAGAGAAAATATCCAATTTCTTGATGATGAAGAATGAGTACAAAAAAATATACAATATGTGTTTGAAATCGCTATTCAATACAAAGAGTTTTCAGAAGAAGATTCATTTTCTGTACATAATGTTTTATTTGATAAAGAATCAAGAAAATTATTTTTTAAAGAATTTGTTCTACATTTAACCTTAATAACATGCTTCCATTTGGAATTGCTAAGATTCATAAGGTCACGGGAGATGCTCTGGATGTTTCAGTAGATGATATCGAAGATGAGAATGTCAAAATTAAAGAAAGGATACAATAATTGGTGTTTACTCTAATGCCTCCACCAATATTAGCCACCCCTATTGCAACAGTTTAACCTGGCAGGAATTTTGAGAAAACTCTAGAGTCACGTATAAGATTAAAAGGGACTTTGAGCTTACTTGTTGCAACCAGATGTTATGTTGAACAAAATGTTAAGAAAATAATGTCTCTTATTTTAAATACATTGGATCTATCAAGTAGCTTTGTTTATCTTGGTTTCAAGACTGAAAATACCAGAGACTATTTGAAAGATGACATTGAAAATGATGAAGGATATTTCAAGGATGGAATTGCCACATTCATTATGAAGGTATAAAAAATTATTGAATATGAAAGAGAAAAATAAGACTTACCTTCCCAATATCATATAAAGAAACTAAAGGCATGTTGGATTCAAAGAATTAATGTATTAAGGGAACTATCAAATGAGCTTTATGACTTAACATCCAAAAATAATGAAAATTATTCTAAATTGAATGTATTAGATATTGCGGGAAGCACCACTGAAGTAGAAGATCCAAATATAATCTCAAACTCAATGCCTCAAACAAGACAACAGTTCGAAGAATGCATGAAAAAATTAAAGAAATCGTTAGAAAAAAAGTTCAATAATATGATTGAATATATTGAAGATTATTTTGATATTTGGATTTTTTAATATGCCAATAGAAATGAGGATATTGAAACTACATTGAAAAATATTTCAATTGACTATAGAGAATATGAAAACAAAATTTTCAAATTCAAAGTGAAACAGGAGGTGACCGTTGCTCCTTTGCAACAATATATTGAATAATGGTTAGAAAGAGATATAATCAAGATTAATGAGGGTCCATTGGAAGCAGTTGATATCGATCACATAACCGCAACAAATAAAGATATAAAAGGCACATCAACAAGAAAATGAAAACACCATAGATTCGTCACAATAAGTCTAAAGATCACATTTATCCCCAACTGTTTCTCTTTCTAGATAAAAAAATCATCCAATTATATTTATTCTTTCCCAGAAGAACATAACCAAATTTTGATCATTGCGTTCTTTTTCTTTCTAGGTCCAACATTTATCTTTCTTTGATTCAATGACTCCATTATCTTATCTTCTTTTATTTCATGGTCCATGGGAGCCCCAATCCCATTCCTTTTGGACAAACACATTAATTTTTCATCAGACTGTAAATACTTTATCATCTTTGAGAGAATCTTAGAGAATCAATTCAAGCTTAATTTTGACTATATCATTGAAATCTAATTATTTTTAAGATAAAATATTTGAAATTGACTCATCAAAATATTATTTTGATTACAATGAAAAACTCTTTTAAGGTTCTCTGATATATGGGACATTTATTTTATTCTTATGAATGTGATAAAAAATATTTTATGAATGTAATGAATGTGAGATATGTTTTCCATTTCCTATAATATAAAATTTGTATATATTATTTCTTTCAATTTTACATTTTATGAGTGATGATTCCTCGTCGTTTTCTAAGGATTCATTGGTGTATATTTATCATTTTTTATCTTAACTGAGCGATACAAATTTTGCAGTTTTCTATATAGCACACAAACAAATGCACATATATATATTGTCTCGAAAGAATTCAAAGAAAATATTTTAGAAAAACTTAAAGATGAGTACCACCTCTATAAAACACAGGGGAATTTATATCCTTGTGAGGTTGTTTTTTCGGTCTAACTAGACTAAAAAATAAACATTTTTGGAAATTGTATTGGGGAGCGAATATAAAGCTAGTTTTATACCATAATTCTTTATGACTCAACCTCAACTTGATCAACCCTAGTTACAAATTGGATTGGGAAATCAAAGAATTATTTTGCATCAATTGTATGATTTGGTACTCACGACAACCCAAACTCGAGAAGAACTTGAAATATCTTGGAAAACTCTTTCCCGAGATGAAAGAGAAATTGTAAGAAGAAAATTAGAAAGAAAGGAAGATAGAGTTTGAAAATGGAAAATTATAAAGGCCCGATAATGAGGAGAAAAATAAAACAAATTGAAATAATTGGAGAAAGCTCAAGTTTTAAAGAAGAAAAAGATCAAATTATGCTAGACCGAGAAGAAATAAATCATGATCCTCCTAAGAATCAAGAACCAAGAAGACAAAGAATTCCATGGAGAATGGTTACAAATATCCCTTTGAATCTTTATTGTGAGAAACATCAATTGTCAACCCTCCCACAAGGTTTATTAACAATATTCCCAAGATATAGATTAGTTGATCCAAAGAAACACACGGAAAAAAATTTGAGCTTGTGTGAGATTCATTTGGTTGAACATGATGATTTGGTGGTTCGATTTTTTCTTCAAACATTGACAGACCAAGCCCATGAATGGTATATGTCTCTTCCAATAAATTCAATTTCTACTTTTGATGATTTAGAAGGTATGTTTATAAACATGTATGCTCCTCCAAAAGCATATCATACTCTACTTACAAAATTCACCCAAATCCATTTGAAAAAGGGTGAAAGGATCAGGGATTTTAATTTTTTAATTTTAGAAATAGTCAATAAAATAAAAGAGAATTAGAGACAAAATGATCGAGTCATACTTGGGTGTTATAAAAGTTCAATTCCTTCGAATGTCAAATTTTCCATCATATCTTCACAAATTGAGGACTTAAATGGAGAAATGAATAAAGCAACGAAAATGGAAATGATTATGCTCAAAAGTGATGCAGATATAGATATTATTCTTGGTAAATTTCAAATAGAAATGGATACACTCACTATTTCTAATCAAGGAGCGTAATATTCAAAAATAATTGAAGATCAATGAACAAGAAACACTGAAGTTCGAGGAATTGGTGGATGGATATTGAAAATAGTAATTCCTAATGTAACAAATGATCCAACAATGACGCAGGAGACTAAATAAAAAATGGAAATAACATAGATGAACAAAAACAACAGACAAATAAAAAATTAAATAACGATATTGAGGAGAAATGAGAATCTTCTTCCTAATCCAAGAATGCATGCTCAATAACAGAGGATCAATGGTGATGGTACCACCAATGAATTCAGACAAAGGGAACCAAGAGCATCAAATCCGAATGATCTAGTATTAGAAGATGCTTTTGAAAATCAAAACATTAATCAAGAGAATAATTTCATTCAAGAAGAAATTAATGAATCGGTACAGACAGATGAATGGAGTCATCCATGTATATATTTGAGGAAAATGAATAAAATCACATACAAGATATTGTTGTGCATACAAGAGGACACAAAAATAAAACAAAAACAAAAGGTGATTTGGAAAAAGGAAAAGAAAAGGAAAATGTTGATAAAAAAAAATGAGGCTAAGTGGAACATAGCCTAATAAGTTGCAGCCAATCTAAATTCAACAAGAATTCCTCCACAATTTACATATAATGTAATAAATGATCTCTCAAAATTAAAGATCACTTTTCCATTCATTGAAGTTGTGAAGATTCCACAGTAGAGGAAAAATATACTTAAAATTTTAGATGATCCCACCCATAGAATGGAATTTTTTGCATCAAGTTCAAGGAAACAACAAAATAATCTAATAGGCTGAACGAAAGGTAAAGTCTCTCCTTTCTATATTAAAATATAAAATCATGATGTTGTCCTTCATAATTGCATGGTTAATATTGGAGCTACAAGCAATATCATGCCATTATCAGTGATGGAAGCACTTGGCATGGGGTGCACCAAGTATTATGAAACCGAAGAAATTATTTATGCCATTGATTTGAGAAAAGTTCTTGAATATGGATAAATTAAATATTTTTATGCTTGGAAAACTTATGCCCCACATATAATAATTGTATTCACAATTACAGTTGTTGATCTTCCTCCATCATATGGAGTGGTCCTTGCGAGAGATTGGTCTGCAATGATTGGTGGTTACATCATGAATGATGGGAGTTTCATGATGTTACCTATTAAATATGGAATAATGTTGAAAGTTCCACGTGAACCAATAAAACCATTCTCTTTTAAGAAAAATGATAATGAATTGATGCAATCCTATGTCAATGTTAGCATACAAAATTATGTCGTTCTTCACCAATAACAAAAAAATCTCACAAAAAATGAAGAAGAAAATTCCTTCAAATGTTTTTGGAGAATGTATTTCGATTTAGCATGTTCCAGTTCAGGGAGTGGTATTGGAAATGTATTTAAAATCCTTATTCAAATATACACATGCATGCCATAAGATTTGAATTTCCTTGCACAAATAATAAGGAAAAATATAAGGCATTGATTCAAGAGATGATTTTGGCATTGGAAATGAAGATTGAACACCCAATTATAATTGATTACTCTAAACTAGTTATAAATCCTATCACTCAAAAATATAAGATCAAAAAACAAAGATTGAAATTATATGAAAAAAGAGTAACTAAACTAATGTATTGATTTAGTTCATTTAATCCATCTTTCATCCCAAGAGAAAGGAATCAAAAGGATGACATGTTAGAACATGTTGCTTCATTATTCAATCAAGATGATTTTCAAGACAAGAATACCTTTCAGGTAAAAATAATTCCAGGCCTTCAGTTCCTGACAACCAAAAATATCTCCAAGTATTTGAGAATGATGAATAGTTGAGTGATTTTCTTTCCAATGCAGGTGAATTTGAAAAAATCATTTCATTGATTTCAAATAATTGTGTCAAATATGAATCTCTATTCACAAGAGATGATAAAACCACCTATTTGAAAGAAGAATAATCTACATGAAAGATACAACAAACTCAAAATATAAAGATCGGAACCCAAATTTATCCAAAGTATGTGAATCTTGGGATCAATTGCACACCAAAAGAAGTTGATGAATATATTGCTTTGTTTAAAGAATATTTTGATGTTTTTGCATGGAGTTATGATGATATCAAATCTTATGATAAATCAACATTCTATCATATCATACCTTTAAAACAGGGGACTAATCCATTTAAACATAATATGAGAATAATAAACCCCAAGCTAAAGCCCTTGGTGAAAATATAACTTGAGAAGTTGAGAAAAGATGGAATAGTTTTTTCCAATCAGACATTATGAATGGCTTTCTAATCTAGTGATTGTAAGGAAGAAAAGTGGGGAGATTCACTTGTGTGTTTATTTTCGATATTTAAACAAGGAAAGTATAAAATATAGTTATCCCTTTTCAAACATGGAAATGTTACTCCAATAGGTTATTGGCTCAACTCTCATGTGTATGTTATATGGATTCTTAGGATATAATCAGGTTCTTGTTGCAGAAAAAGATGGGATGAAAAATGATTTCATCACACTATGGGAGACATATGAATATGTCTGTATGCTATTTGGTTTGAAAAATGTTGGAGAAACTTTTCAGAGGGCCATGGATTATTCCTTCAAATATCTAATTGGGAAATTCATTGTTGACTACCAAGATGATCTCAATGTATATTCCAAAATAAGAGAAAATCATATTGATCGTTTAAGAGACATTTTTGAAAGATGTAGACTATTTGGAATCTCTTTAAATCCCAAGAAATGTTTATTTGTTGTTTTTGAAGTAAAACTATTGGGACACATAGTTAGAAAGGAAGGGATTTATATTGATCCTGAAAGAATAAAGGAAATTAATAAATTGAATCCACTAACATAAAAAAATGGATTTGAATCATTCTTTGGAAAAAACAAATTGTGAGAATATTTGTTCCAGATTATGAATTTTTTTTCAAACAAATAAATATGTTTCTTGAGAAGGATCAAATATTTTAATGGACTGAATATATTCAACGAGATTTCAATAATATCAAACATGCAATTTCAACTTCTCTAGTATGAATACGCCCATATTTTAATAAACATTTTATTATATACTTTTTCTCCTTAGAAGAAACTATTGCCTCAATTTTGACCTAGAGAAATAGTAAAGGAGAAGAACTCTGGATAAGATTCATGAGTAAAAACATGCATGAATATGAACTAAAGTATTCAGATATAGAAAAAAAACACTTTCCTTGGTAAAGGTAGTATCTTATTTCAGGACTTATATTGTACCTTCTCATGTTGTAGCATATGTCCCTTCTTCTCTAGTAAAAATTATCCTCAATCAACAATTAAGAGAAGGGAAATGCGAAAATTGTCTTGCCAAAATCCAGGAGTATGACATTGAGATCAAGCCACTGCAATAAATTAGAGGACAAGGGTTGTGTGATATTATTGGTAGAAATGATTCATTAAATGGGGTTGTATAAGTTACAACAATAAAATATACATAATCTCCCAAATGGTATAAGGATATAATTTTCTATCTAAACTCAGGCCAATTCCCAAATTTGATGTCATGAAAAGAAATGATGGCTTTGAAAATGAAATCAAATCAATATGTACTAGTTTTCAAAGTTCTATTTCGCCAAAATTTTGACGGAATGTTGTTAATATGTGTTGTTGAAACACATGATCAAGAATTGATCAAATAATTTCATGAAGGAATTTGTGGTGGTAACTTTGCACCCACGACTACTGCACATAAGATAATAAGAGTTTGCTATTATTTGGAAACAATTTTCTAAGATTCATATGAAGAAATAAGAAAATGTGTCTCTTGTCATAAATTTTCGAGAAGAATGAAGAGGGATGTAATGCCTTTGCATCCTATATTAGTAGAAGAACCATTTTCAAAGTGGGGACTTGATGTTGTAAGACCAATAAACCCAAAATTAAGTAAAGGCCATTTATAGATCCTCACTACTATGGATTATTTCACAAAATGGAAAGAAGTAGTAGCATTAAGAAAGGAAGACTCAAAAGAACTTATAAATTCCTTAAGGGTAATATTCTATCGAGATTTGGAGTTCCAAAGGAATTTATCACAGACAATGGATCAAGTTTTATTGGATCAAAATTTACAAAGTTTTGTGGATATTTTGGAATTTTAATGGGACATACATCAAATTATTATCCTCAAGGAAATGGCTTGGTTGAGTATAAAAGCAAAAATTTAGTTCAAATCCTCAAAAAGACTATTGATCAAAATCATAATAATTGGAATTTAAAATTAACAGATGCATTATGGGAAAGAATATTGACACCAAAGGATAGTACTAGGACATATCCATTTAGTTTGGTGTATGAAAACGAGGTCAGAATGCCAATCAATTTGGAAATAAATGATTTAACATATGTTGGAAACATTGAGGATTCAGAAGAAGTTTCACCAATGCATAGAAGGTACAATAATCTCATCAAACTGGAGGAACAACAAAAAGAAGCATTGCATAAAATGAATCAAGGGAAACAAAGAGTCAAAAAATATTTCGATCAAAGGAAAACAATGAAATTTTTAAAAAAAGGGGAATTAGTACTATTCTGGAATAAAGCCAAAGAAAAAACGTCTATGCATACAAAATTTGAATAATTATGGATTGGGACTTATATAGTTGAAAATATCTTCGGGTATAATTATTATTTGATCAAGTATATGAAATTAACAATGCAAACATTACCAGTCAATGGCTAACATCTTAAAAATGTTTTTGCTAAATCAACTTTCCCTTCACCTATACATAGTTTTTATTTTTTTTGTACATATTAATTGATCTCTTATTATTCATTTTATTCACTCCATGCCCACTAGGCAATATTTTGGATTCTTGTAAACCCGCAGGGGGTTACCATCCCAGAGTTGGAGCCATTTGTTGATTTATATGTATCTTAATACTTATTCTCTTATTATATATTTTTACTTAGAAAGTTTTTGAGTCATGGTGGGTTTATTTTCTTTCTCAAATAATTTTGTGTTATAAAAAATGCACCTCTCTTCTCTGTCGCATACAAATTGCACCAAGACTTAAACATTTTCTTGATATCCTTTATGGGGGCTTCACGAGTTACCAGACTCATGGGTTCACCTTCTCTTCTTTTTAAGTCCGCTGCCACCAAAATACACCAAAACATATGTGACCCTCATAATGGACCTTAAATATAATCTTCTTCATATCCTTTACACCGCATGTTCATGGGTTCCTAGACTTGCAGACTCATCCTCGCATTTCCTCCATGCCCACCACCCTGCCACCCCATCATTCTATATCCATTAAGTTTGTCACATTTCTCAATATATACTCAATGTTTTTCCTATGGAAGGTAACTGCTAATGAGTTGTGAAAAGGTCATTATTTATTGCATACTTCTCGACGTAATACCATTTAATTTGTATTAACTTATCAATCGAAAATGACCTAAATCATATCACTGAACAATATTATATTTCAATATTCTAAATAATTGTGAGCAAAGTTTTCCATCTACACTAGAATGTCCATGAGAAAGCAACAATTTTGTGGAGATACACTGAACATGTTAGCACAAGAAGACTAATTTTCACTGGTCAAGGTCTTACTAGTATTTCAAAGCATTGCCTCTACCAGAAATAAATGTGAATAAGACTTGGACATTAGGTATTTCTCTAGTTGGATGTGTTCCCAAAGTTTTCAATTGCAAAGACACAGTCTCCAGATGCATCGACAAGTTTATTCAAAATCAAAGGGAAATAATACTACACTATGAATCTCATATCTCTTTATCTCCTTCAACTTTCAGGAATATGCTACATTACCAAACTCATCTATTACATTCAATGGAGATGAGGCTATAAATTTCCTGAAGGAGAAGAACAACATATTAGATATTTTGTAAGAATACTTGGAAGATCTTTCAACAATGCCAAAAAATATATCCATAATTCAGGTTAGTTCATTGAAAAATCTCTACAGAGAAGTAACATGGATTTATACTAGAATTATAGAACAAGATTCTATGAAAACCATTCCATGTTTGGATATTTTTATATTATATTTTACAGTCCATGAACAAACTATTTTTTATTGGGGAAAAATTATATCTACTGAAATTTCTTCGCAACTGTCAAATTTAAAGACACTAAGAAGTTCTACAGGGAATCTTACTTGATATTTGATACTAGCACAGTCACATAATTGTGGCTGATTAACGCTGAAAGGTTGATAAGATGAAAACAATCCTTAAAAGAATATATTAAATTTTATTATTGATTAACAAATAAACGGTTGGGCTTCATTTATCTGGTGTTAATATTTTAATTTTTGTTAATCTCTTAGGTGGCAATCAATGAGCTATCAAAGTAATTTTTAAATATGATTAGGTAAATGTAAAAAAGTAAACACATAAACAGATGTATTTATAATAGCTAGGAAGTTAATGATTGAAATCACAACCATTTATTTTGTGTGACTACTAAGAATATTCCAGCCATATTTAATCTTGTCCATAGAAAACTTATTAAGCACTAAACCCCTATTAAATCTGCCCATTGT